>JAJOOR010007370.1:0-41588 GCA_036250505.1 Solanum acaule | reverse complement strand
TGGTGAGCTCCAAGTTGATTCGGGGCTTAATCGAGTCTTTGGCATCTATTTTGTTACCGTATAGTAGTTAAGGGTAAGGCGGGGCCTTGTCCCGACCTAAACTAAGGTTGTCTATCTTGTAGAGGCTTTGTAGACTAATGTATAAAGTTTGGTTGTGTCTTGTCTCTTAACAATTGTGGCCTCAACGGCCAAGTGTTGTACATAAGTTTTGGGCCTGTCTATGTCAGTCTTTTATCACTACAGGGAATATAAGCTTGTCATAGCTTCATAGTTATCATAGTTAAATGTATAGTAAGTGCAGGTTGTAAGTTGGTTCTCCCGGGCCATTTAGACATCGGGTGCCTGTCCGTCTTAATCAGATCTGAGGCGTGACAATTGTATTAGATGTAGGCATTGCGGTTGATAAACAAAATATTGAGGCCATAAAGACTTGGCCCAGACCCATGACTCCAACTGAGGTTCGTATTTTATTAGGGTAATCTAGGTACTACAAAAGGTTTGTAGAGGGGTTTTCTTCACCTTCAGCACCATTAATGAAGCTAAATCAAAAAGTAGCTAAGTTCCAGTGAACTGAGGCTTGCGAGCATAGTTTCCAGGAGCTGAAGGACAGGTTGACATTAGCACCAGTTCTAGCATTGCCAGAGTGTTCAGAAGGCTATGAGGTGTACTGTGATGCTTCTAGTGTTGGATTGGGATGTGTTCTAATGGAACATGGTAAGGTTATCGCATATGTTTCAAGGCAGTTGAGAAAGCATGAGAAGAACTATTTGACCCACGAGTTAGAGTTGGTTGCAGTTGTGCATGTGTTAAAAATCTGGAGACACTATTTGTATGGCGTTCATGTTGGCATCTTCACAGATCATAAAAGCCTTCAATATATCTTTAGACAGAAGGAGATAAATATGTTATAGCATCGATGGCTTAATTTACTGAAAGACTACGGTGTGGATATTTTATATCATCCAGGAAAGGCGAATGTAGTAGCTGATGCCCTCAGTCGAAGATCTATGGGTAGTTTATCCTATTTAGGTGTTCAGAAGCATGAGCTAGCACGAGAGCTTCATCAGTTAGCTAGCTTGGGAGTCGGATTGTTAGAGGTAGACGATAGTGGTGTCACAATTCAGGACACAGCCATATCATCTCTAGTTGTAGAAGTAAAAGCACGGCACTGCTCAGCGATTCACCGACTGCTCCTTTATGTCACCAACTTGGTTTCTTCCCTCATGGCTGGCACACTGGAACTTTAAGTGGTCAAACAAGCCACTCGGTAATTCGCCAAGTGCTCTTAGCGATCACCAGGCTTGCCTTTCTTCATTTCTTCAGTTTGTTTTGTTCCTTTTTGCCTGTTAGTGTCCTTTCTTTGTTCCTCAATCCATATACCTGAAAATCAAGGGTTTAACATCAGTTTATGGTGCAAATTAAGCATTTGAGGACACTAAATCTATATAAACAAAGCCCGAAATGAGTCCAAATCCCGGACTCATCAACACCCCCAACTTAAACTTTTGTTTGTCCTAAATTAAAACTCAAGATCAGCAGTTCAAAAAGGATGTCTCACATAGTGTTGCATAAGACTCTACATGAATGGACACAACAAGACTCACTTACTCATGCAACGATCAATTGTGCACTCAAAGATTCAAATGTTGACTCACCATTATCAAAGATAGTCGAGTTCACAATACTTGCTTCAAATGCAAGTTCAAGCTCAACAAAGGTACTCAAATTCCCTCAGAACAAAATGATTCCCTATTCACAGAAAGTTCTTCAACAATTTATAGTTTTGGAGTCACATACGACTCTCACACTCACAAAGATGAACACATGCATGACTTCACCCATAGGTTTGCTCTTATTTTCCATTCAACATTTGTTTCAACTCACTCAAGATCACAAAGGTCTTTTCAAAGCTCATAACGAGCTGAGTGTAAAGGCATGGACATTTAGGGTCAGTGGTTTCTACCCTCATGATATGCGGTCTGAACATCACTTTCTT
This sequence comes from Solanum acaule, assembly GCA_036250505.1. NCBI lineage: Eukaryota > Viridiplantae > Streptophyta > Magnoliopsida > Solanales > Solanaceae > Solanum > Solanum acaule. The sequence continues at coordinate 39,592 of JAJOOR010007370.1, read as the reverse complement.
CCTTTCCTTCAACATTTTGATCATGCTCATAATTCACCCCATTATTCAACTTCAAATTGGCTGCCGGATAGCCCATTTCTTTTGCAACTTTCACTACTTTATTTCACAACTTTTTCATTTTTCATTTGCTTTCTTCTTTTCTTTTTCTTTTTTTTACATGGAGGGGTTCCATCTTTTTCAAAACCATTGCTCAAAGGGGGAATTTTTCACACTTCTTGATTGATCTTCTCTTTTCACCACATCCCCAACTTAGGCTTTTGGCCTAAGTTGGCTATTCAAACAAACCACATTTCATGAGAGATATGGGTGAATGGATAAAGAGGGGTCACAAATATTAAAGTTTCTTCCAAGAAAAGGATAAGCGTGAAGAGGGTTCAAGCAAGGTTCACTTATCTCACTAGGTTGTCCACAGAAGAAGTATATTGTCAAATTGTTTCTTTAAAATTGTTGTCTCAGATCATTTCAAGTGCTTGCATCACTCAGTCAACCGGACTAACAGGACAAATTCTAGGTGTCATCACACACAATATTCAAGGTAAGCTCATCACACAAGGCATTGGCACCAATATCAAACGAGACTCCACACTTTCAAGCTAGTGTGCAATGTTCATCACAAGAGACTCATTCGATAACCGGCTAGTCACAACGAAATGCAAAAAGTCCACACACTGTCTATGCAACTTCATTTGGCCTCATCGTAGCCGCACATTCATTTCGTTCAACTAAGAGCACTATTCAAGTCATCGGTATTGATCATAAGCGATACTCAAATTTGCACAAGAACAGCCACAATCACACATAATAGAGGTGACACAAATTTTCAAAATAGGTCAAAAAACCATTTCCATTCAAAACAAGGAGCCACAAGCTCAAACATCCACAAGATTAAGATCCAAACACAATCAAAACATATATATAGATCACAAAACCCAATATTCACAAATAAAACAGAATTACAAGAGGTAGGTATAGAAATACCTCACCCCACCCACAAAAGAAAAGTAGTTGTCCTCAAATGCAACTAAAACAAAAATAGTCAATAAAACAACACAGAGGGAGGTAAAACTAAACATGCTAGGCTAAGTTTAGGGTGAAGTCTGCATCGCAGTCACTTCATCTGTCTGGGCATCAGTGCTCGGGATCACACTCTGGTCTTGGGCATCAGTACCCGGTGTAACATCAACACTGGTTCCACTGGAACCTGTCATAGAAGACTCCCTCAACAAAGTCTAAATGGACAAATGTACCATAGCCTCTTTAACCTCAGTCAGATCCTCATAGGTGGTCTTCTCCTGAACACCGAACTGCTCCTCATCAGTCTCAGCCTCGGACTTTGCAACCACCTCATCAGCTCTAACCTCATCTCTGGCAATAGCCGGAGGCACATCAGAATAGGCTGGAATATCTGTGTCTGGGTCGTCAGGGATCTCCACGATCCTAATAATCATCGACATATATGTGGACTTCAGCTGGTCTACATCTTTCCTCAACTCTGCAATTGCGGCCTTTTAGACTAACACCTCATAAGTGGCTCCCTGACCTCTCTCACACACCTCTATCCTCGTCGTGAGGGAATCAATAGCATCGCTCAGAGATGTCAAAGCAATGGTAAGAGCTATCTTAATCATCCCAGGAACTGCAGCCTCTAGCCTGGAGGCACGCACATCAACAGAATGGGCTAGGTGCACCATTCATAGCAGCATGGCCTGGGTGAGTGGAGGTCGGGATACAGAAGTACTAGCAGCAGACCTAGGAGATAGGGGAGCAGTAGAAGAGCTCGGAGTCATTGAAGGGGCAGAGCTAGAAATACTTGAAGGCCCAGTGGCCGGAGTAGGCAATACTGCCTCCGCAGGTAGTGTCTCAACATCAACTGTCGGGGATGTATCCACCGAGGATACCCTTTTCTTTTCAGCCTCATCCTTCAAATATTTAGCCTCAATACGCCGGATGTCAGTAGAGGAGGTGGAATTCACTTCCACATCTTACTTCTCATCACGTGGCACCCGGGCTCGCCTGCACAACTTAGTGATCAACATCAGAAAAGGTAGAGATGTCTGCTACTGCCTGGCTCTTATGGACATTTCATGTCTAATGATGGCACCAAGATTGATATGCTTCCCTGCAATGATAGATCCAAGATAGGCCATCTTTGTTTGGCGAAGGATAGACTCGTTCTGAGACGGCATGATTGTGCTACTGATGAAACTAAACTCTTACCTCGCTGCCATATTGAGGTATTTCTTCTCAATTTGCACTCCGGCCTCAATCCACCTAGGAGTACCGTTAGAAAAAAGTGGGGCCAACCAACCTTTCATGTCCTTCAAAGTCGTAGTCTTGATCATTCTCTGGTAGTCATCTGTAATGTTGTCAGTGCATTCCAAAACAGCATTTATATCCTCACTGTCACATTTTACCTTCCTTCCCCTGACAATTACATAGTCTATCGGCTTGAAGGTAGCAGCCTTCCTATTTCCCTATGGCACCAAAGCTATAGAGGCAGTGTAAAACTCCCGAACCTAATTAGGAATGTAAGGACCCCAGGGTTTAGTAAAGATTTGGAAGTTGTGGGATTTCAAGGTGCTACAGATCTCTAGGTATTTGTCCACCACACCATCTGTGGACAATCGTTTCTCCTCGATGATAGTCCTCAGTACCTCGGCCTTTAGTCTATTGAAAGACCAGGGAAAGGACCCTGTGCAGGTGGTGTTGGGACCGCAGTCAAATTTGGAACTGGAGAAGGGGGGTGGTCTGAGGCACCTGGATCCTAGACGGATCATGCATCCACTTGGAGCGCATTTCAGCTCTCTGGGCCAATAGCAGCTTGTCATCCTCAGTCTCAGAGATAACAGTGTGAGGATCCTGGTGTTCCCACTCGCTTTCAGATGTGGTGAGGTGAGTCGCGTAGACTCCCTCACTGTCGGAGCTGACCTCCGGTGACTCAGCTCTGGGTGCCTTGCCCTTTCCTTTTCCTTTTCCTTTCCCACTCGTGGTAGGAAGTTTTGTTGCCTTTGCTTTGGATGTTGCTGCATCCTCATTAATGACGATTCCTTTTGCCCGTTTGCTGGGAGGCATGTCTCGTCCTGGTACTTTGGGTCCAGCCATATCTACAAAACACATCAAAAAGAGTTTAGAAATAACTCAAGAAAATTTGCAGAATTCAAGTAGAAGAAAGAATTGCTGAACAAATCGGCAAGTCACCGAGTCACTTAGGCTAGCCAAATTGGGCTCGCCAAAAGGACTAGCTCAAAAAATTTCTAGAAATAAGGCATGTCGGCGATGTTCAGGGCCTTTCGGCGAATCGTTGACACCACTCAGCGAGCTCAGACTAGCCCGCTGAAATTTACAGTGTGTTTTAAGGGTTAGGGATGCAGAAAGGGCGATCAAAGGAACCTTTCGGCGAGTCGCTGAGTGAACTTGGTGAGCTCAAGCTTCCCACCGAAAGTTATAGACTCAAATTAGACAAATCAAGCAATTAAGGGCGATCAAAGGGGGACGTTGGTGAACCGTTGAACCATTCGGTGAGCTCGACCCAGCTCGCCAAACTGCCCAACGTGCCAAATTTCAACCCTATTTCCCAAAATCAAGCTCGCAGCCCCCGAAATCAAAATCAAACACACACACACCACTCAATTCATACTAGACCCATAAGACCCATGCCTCCGGGGTACTCAGACTTCCCTCGGTTTGGCCAAAATTGGCCATTTGACGACTTTTTCCCTTAAGAATGACGTCAACCGCTCCATCATTGGGAAAAATACATCATTTGGCTCAATTTGGGGTTACTCAGACTTCACCCAACTAGACTCAACATAAAATAAATGCAACCCAACAATTAAGAATCAAATTAATTGCACAAATCTCGGGGAATCATCATTTAAAGCGTTTAGGCACAAGTTCAAAACACAAAACAGGCAATCCAACACATAAAACAAGATTTACACATAGACCCAACACATAACAACACAAATTTACCAAAAGCATTTGAGTTCAACCACTAATCAAAAGTGTGGGGTGATTTAACGTTTCAAGGACATTTCTTCCAATTCTAAGTGTCAACGATCGCTAATCAGTATATAACCCAAATAAATGAGTTGGGGTAGAATTCCACAGGGAGTAGTTCGTGTTTAAGATTCAATAGGAAAGTGTGAAAATATTCAAATAAATTATAGGAATAGACATTTACGAATAAAAACATAATTCAAATTAAGGGGTGACACGAATGTCAAATAACAGGGGGGTTTTGGTTTTAATTATCAACTACAACAGTATCAAACAATACAAAAATGACAATAATGAGACGGGTTCTTGGGATGTGATTCGATTATAGGCTAATGTAGACAAATCGGTAATTGCAACTGTTAGGAAATAGTTGAATATTAGTGAATAAGCTAGAATATAGATGAGGTAAACTTTCTCTCGAACAATTTACCCCGAATCAAGTCGATTTCTCTCGAACATCGACAAGCAAGCAAAATAAGAATATCCTATGCCTTAGTCCATTCACTCTCTCGAGCTGAATGTGTGGAAAAAGGGTTTAGGATTCACTCTCTCGAGCTGAACCCATGACAACCCAATACCCATAGACCATCAATCAATAATCTTGGTTTTAAAAACCTCTCTCTCGAGCAAGCCAAAAACACAAAGGTAGAACTGCATTTGCAACTATAATTCTTTAAATTAAACCATAATTACTGATTTAAATCACTTCTAAACAGCATTTAGACTAATAATTAGCAATACCCATAAACTAAATCAATCCATAATCACATAATCACACCCCAAGAATTGGGGATTTAGCTAAACATCATAAAAAGATAAAAAAAATCGTTATCAAATTGTGTTTCTATCAACTGGTAAGATTAATTTCGTCCTTACAATGGTCAAAGTTGAAGAATCTCAAAGACCCACTTCCAATTTCTCAAAAGTAAAAAACTTCAATTCTTCAAAGCTAAGGAAAAACTTGTCTCAATACTCAGAGCTCAAAACTCAAAATTAAATTTCGATAATGAAAGATATCATCCTAAACTAAATGTTCAAAAATGTATTTATAGTCGCCAAAAATGTGTTGTGAAGAGCCATTCGGCATAGTAAGTCGGGGTCGCTGATCCAATCGGCGATGCGCCCTTTAGCCAATTTCATCGTCTTTCTGTCTTGGCCTTCAGCATACGCTAGGTCTGTAAATTTGGGTGATCTAACACTGTGTCGCGGAACCACTCGGTGATCCGTCGACTGCTCCTTTCTTTCGCCGACTTGATTTTCTCTTTCAAAGCTTGACATACTGGAACTTTAGGCGGTCAAGAAGCCCTTCAGTGATTCGCCAAGTAGACTTGGCGATCACCAGGCTTCCTTTTCTTCACACTTTCAGTTTACTTCGTTCCCTTTTGCATATTAGTGTCCTTGCATTGTTCCTCAATCCATATACCTGGAAATCAAGGGTTTTACATCAGTTATTGGCACAAAACAAGCATTTGAGGACACTAAACCTACACAAATAAAGCCCTAAATGAGTCCAAATCTCGGACTCATCAACACCTCAACTTAAACTTTTCTTGTCCTCAAGTAAAACTCAAGTTCAGCAGTTCAAAAAGGATGTCTCTAACAGTGCTACACAAGACTCAATCATGAATACACACAACAAGACTCAACTTATTTATGCAAGGATCAATTGTGCACTCAAAGATTCAAGTTGTAACTCACCATTATCAAAGATTCTCAAGTTCACAATACTTGCTTCAAATGCAAGTTCAAGCTTAACAAAGGTACTCAAATGCCCTTGCACAAAGATGATTCCATATTCACAGACAATTGTTCAACAATTTATAGCTCCGAAATCACAAACAACTTTCACACTCATAAAGATGAACACATGCATGACTCCACCCATAGGTTTGCCCTTACTTTCCTAACAACACTTGTTTCAGGTCACTCAAGATCAAAAAGGTCTTTTCAAGGCTTGTAACGGGGCTGAGTTTAAAGGTATGGTCATTTAGGCTCAGTGGCTGCTTATCCTCATGAAATGTGGTATGAACAACACTTCCTTTCCTTTTCTTCATCATTCTCATTTATACTGAAAATTCAACCCATTATTTAATTCTCATGGACTACCAGACACACCATTTTCTTTTGCACTTTCACAACTTTATTTCAAAACTTTTTCATTCTTTCTCTTTTTTTATTCTTCTTTTCTTTTTCTTTTTTTTTTTGTATGGAGAGGTTCCATCTTTCTCAAAACCATGGGTCAAGGGGGACTTCTTTGCACTTCTTGATTTACCTTTTCTTTTCACCACACCCCCAACTTAGGCTTTTGGCCTAAGTTGGCTATTCAAACAAACCACAAATCATGAGTATTATGGGTAATGGATAAAGAAAGGTCATAATTGCATCAAGTTTCTTCCAAGAAAAGGGTAAGGCTCAGAGGGTGTTCAAGCAAAGTTCACACACTCACAAGGTAGGCCACAAAAGAGGTATAATGTCAAATTGTTTCACTCTTTAAAATTGTTGCCTAAGATCATTTCAAGAGCTTGCATCACTTAGTCAACCGGACCAACGGGGAAAATTCTAGGTGTCATCACACATGGTTCATGGTAAGCTCATCACATAAGGCATTGGCACCAATATCAAACAAGACTCCACACTTTTGCTAGTTGCAACGTTCATCACAAGAGACTCAATTTGATAACCGGCTAGTCACAATGAGATGCAAAAAGTTCACATATTATCTATGCAACTTCATTTGGCCTCATCATAGTCGCACAATTATTTTTCTGTTCAATTGAGAGCACTATTCAAGTCATCGGTATTGATCATGATCGATACTCAAATTTGCACAAGAACAGCCACAATTAAATACACAAGAGGGGGCAAAAATTTTCAAAAAGGTCCAAAAACCATTTTCAATTAAACCAAGGAGCCATAAGCTCAAACATCCACAAAACAATGCGAAAACACAAAATACATCACAAAACCCAATATATACAAAAGTCATAATCAGGAGAGGTAGGTATGGAAATACCTCACCCCACCACAAACAAAAAGCAATTTTTCCTCAAATGCAATAAAGTACTAAAACATCAATAGAAATGACAGAGAGGGAGGTAAAGAGAAGTCCAGACTATGCAGTCGCTCCATCTGTCGGGGCAATAGTGCCCGGTGTAACACTCTAATCTTAGGCATCAGTGCCTGGGGTATCAGTAAGAATAGATTCGGCCATGGTAGTGTCTGTCAAAGAAATCCGCACAGCTGAATCTATCATCGCCTCCTTAACCTCTGTCAGGCCCTCATAGAAAGTCTCCTCATCAACACCAAGCTGATCCTCATCTATCTCAATCTCAGACTCGGCAGCAGCTACCTCCTCAATTCGAATCTCATCTCCGGTGGTAGCCGGAGGCACATCTGGATCAAATGGCACATCAGGGATCTCCACTGTCCCGAAAATCATCGACAAGTTGGTGGACTTTAGCTGGTCCACATCTCTCCTCAGCTCAACAATATCGGCCTTTAGAGTCGTCACCTCCTCAATAGCCCTATGGCCACGCTCGCACACCATTTTCCTTGCCGCGAGGGCATCAATAGTAGAACTCAGAGGTGTCACAACATTAGCAAGAGCCCTTTCGATCATGCCAGGAATGGTGACCTGGAATCTTGAAGCATTGGATGCTATCCCGAAGAGTCATCATTTTCGAAGGAGGGAAAAATTGCACTTGAAATGCAGTGACAAGCTCTTCCCACGAAGTGATAGAGTCCCGTGGCAATTCAGCCAGCCACTTACATGCTTCTCCCATTAAAGAAAATGGGAACAACCTCAACCGAACTGACTCTTGGAATATGGTCTTGAAGGAGAACGACCCGCAAACATCAACAAAGTTTCTAATATGCTCATGGGGATCCTCATGAGCCAGCCTACCAAACAACCCTTTCAATTGTAAGAGCTGCAACATAGTACTAGTAATATGGAACACAGCGTTCCCTTCAGCCGGAGGCAAGTGAATGGCACCACTTCCACCCATTAGATGAGGGTCATTAACATTAGACTCATTGGCATCGTGAGATTGCCGATGTCATCTTGGTGGCCCATTTGGCTACCATTGCTTCCGTTCACACTTATTTCCTCTATTTCAAACAGTAACACAAAAACTAAAACTAAAAGTAAGTAGATTCAACTATGACTAACAATAACAAAATCAACTTAACCAAAGAATCCTAACCAACACCACTCCCCGGCAGCAGCGCCATTTTGATTTAACGTTTCAAAGACACTTCTTCCAATTCTAAGTGTCAACGATCGTTAATCAGTATATAACCCAACTAAATCAGTTGGGGTTGAATCCCACAAGGAGTGGTATGTGTTTAAGATTCAACAAGAAAGTGTTAATATATTAAAATCAGTCATAAGAATATACATTTACGAATAAAAACATAATTCAAATTAAAGGGTGACACGAATGTCAAATAACATGGGGGTTTGGTTTTAATTATCAAGTACAACAGCATCAAACAATACGAAAATGACAATAATGAGATGGGTTCTTGGGATGTGATTCGATTATAGGTTAATGTATACAAATGGGTAATTGTAACTATTAGGAAATAGCTGAATATTAGTGAATAAGCTAGACTATAAAGGAGGTAAACTTTCTCTTGAACAATTTACCCCGAATCAAGTCGATTTCTCTCGAACATCGACAAGCACGCAAAATAAGAACAGCCTACGCCTTAGTCCATTCACTCTCTCGAGCTAAATGTGTGGAAAAAGGTTTAGGATTCACTCTCTCGAGTAGAACCCATGACAACCCAATACCCACAGATCATCAATCCATAATCTTGGTTTTAAAACCTCTCTCTCGAGCATGACAAAAACACAAAGGTAGAACTGCATTTGCAACTACAATTCTTTAAATTAAACCACAATTACTGATTGAAAGCACTTCTAAACAGCATTTAGACTAACAATTAGCAATACCCATAAACTAAGTCAGCTCATAATCACATAACCACACACCAAGAATTGAGGTTTTAGCTAGACATCATAAAAATATATAAATCATTACCAAATTGTGTTTTCATCAACTGGGTAAGATTAATATCGTCCTTACAATGGTCAAAGTTGAAGAATCTCAAAGACCCACTTCCAATTTCTCAAAAGTGAAAAACTTCAATTCTTCAAAGCTAAGGAAAAACTTGTCTCAATACTCAAAGTTCAAAACTCAAAATTAAATTTCGATAATCAAAGATATCATCCTAAACTAAATGGTCAAAAATGTATTTATAGTCGCCAAAACTGTGCTGCGAAGAGCCATTCGGCGCAGTAAGTCGGGGTCGTCGATCCACTCGGCGATGCACCCTTTAGCCAATTTCATCGTCTTTATGTCTTGGCTGTCAACATCCTCTAGGTTTGTAACTTTGGGCGATCTTACACTGTATCACGGAACCACTCGATGATCCACCGACATGTCCTTTCTCTCGCCGACTTGATTTTCTCCTTCAAAGCTTGGCACACTGGAACTTTAGGTGGTCAAGAAGCCCTTCAGCGACTCGCCAAGTAGACTTGGAGATCACCAGGCTTCCTTTACTTCACTCTTTAAGCTTTACTTCGTTCCTTTTTGCACATTAGTGTCCTTGCATTGTTCCTCAATCCATATACCTGGAAATCAAGGGTTTTACATCAGTTATTGGCGCAAAACAAACATTTGAGGACACTAAACCTATACAAATAAAGCCCTAAATGAGTCCAAATCTCAGACTTATCATGGGGTTCGGAAAACCAACCTGAATGTTGAATTGAGAATTTGATAAGTTAGGTGGCAAAGTATTCCAAATCTGAGCACAAGATCAAACACAAAAACGAATAAAAATGGGAAGTGTGGAAGATCTAAAGTGTTGATGAGAGTGTGCGGGGTTAGAAATGAGAGAATATGAAAGATTTTAAAATTTTAAACCGTTTGTCCATTTAAAAACTTTCAGTTTGCGGCCCTTTCGGCTGTATTAGTTGGCCATGTTGAACCACTCGGTGATGCGCCGAGTGGTAACTTACCTCGCCGAGTTTACCGGACCTCCAGTCAATTTGGGGGTCCAAACGGTGGACAAAATCAGGCTCGCTGACCTGTTCGGCGAGTCGCCGATTCAGCAATTGGCCCGTCGAGTTTTACACACCTCCACTTCAAGTTTTATGGATCCAATGGCGATCCAAATCGAGCTCGCCGACCTCTTCGGTGAGTCATCGACTGGACACTTGGCTCGCCAAACCTTCTATTTTCAAACACACTTCACTTTTCAACCTGCACAATCAACACCCGTTATTCAAAATCAAACTTCAAGCATTAAAAACTTAGGTTGCCTCCCAAGAAGCGCCTTTGTTAACGTCGTGGCACGACGCAAATACCCATTCAAGCTTCATTTTTGGGGTTAGACATAGTATCACTAGGCAACCCCCTTTGTTGTCTTGGGTTCAAATGTGACAAAATTTGACCCATTTGGGTCTCCAGTTGCTTGATAGAGACGGAATGAGAGGTCACCATCTGGTTGAGAGTCGATACATCTTCTTTCATTTCTTTCAAAACTTTGTCGGACCCTTCAACCTTGTTAGGAATTTGTGAGAGCATGTCTTCCGTACGACCACCCTCGGAATCTTTGGGCTTTTGACGCTCATGGAGAGGAACATATATAACCTTCTCCCCTTCTTTTTTATTCCAAGTGGCATTACGATCACGCCAATCTCTGTCACAGCCCCTCCAGCCTTCATCTCTATTCCAACCCTGATTTCCACCTGGTCTTGGGTAGTTACCACGATAACCTCCTCCTTGGTTGGCTAGGAAGTTCACTTTCTCATTGTACAGCGCTTCAAATTGGGCTTCATCGAGGTTTACTCCACCAACACCCACAGCATTAAAACTCTTCCTACCAACACCCATGACATTTTTAGCCAAGATATCCAGATGGGTCATCATCTTTGCCATGTTTTGGTCTCTCTCTTGATCTTTTTCGATCTGCTCTTTTGTCATTCTAAAGTTGAGAGGAGAGACTTGGTCCTCATGAGTGTACCATGCCCTATTTATCTTGGTCATGCAATCAAGGAGTTGGGAAGCTACTTCATAGGGTTGTTGCATTATACCACCGGGAACTAGTTGATCAGCAACTCCTTTGTTCACCGAGTTAAGGCTCCTATAGAAGTATTGCAGTAGCAAATTGTTGGGAGATCTATGAGTTGGGCATTGCAGAACCAACTTCTTAAACCTCAGCCACGTCTCGTGGATTGGCTCACCCTCCAAGCGTTGGAAACTTTGAATGCTATCCCTAAGAGTCATCATCTTCGATGGGGAAAAGAATTGCACTTGGAACACGGTGATCAGTTCCATCCAAGAAGTGATGGAATCTCTTAGCAACTCAGCCAACCACTTGCTTGCCTCGCCCATTAGAGAAAATGGGAACAACCTCAAACGGACCGATTCTTGTGATATGCTCTTCAATGAAAACGATCGACAGACATCAACAAAATTTCTGATATGCTCATGGAGATCCTCATGCGCCAGCCCCCCAAATAAACCCTTCAGTTGTAGAAGTTGAAGCATGGTGATTGTGATGTGAAAAACAGTGTTTGCTTCAGCTGGAGGTAAACGAATTGCCCCAACACCACCCATGTTCATTAATGTTTGGGTCATTGACATCATTGAGATTTCCAACATCATCTTGGTGACCCACTTGGATACCATTACTTCTGTTAACGCTTATCTCCTCCTCTATTTAACACAAGCAAAACAAAACCAAAACTAAAATAAGTAGATTCAACTATAACTAAAATGAACACGATTCAACTTCACCAAAAGAATTTCAAACAACACCACTCCGCGAAAGCGGCGCCATTTTGATTTAACGTTTCAAGCACACCTCATCCAAATCTAGGTGTCAACGATCGTAAATTAGTATAAAACCCAATGATTGAGTTGGGGTCGAATCCCACAAGGAGCGGTACGTGTTCAAATTTGATTAGGAAGTACAAATGTGGTCTAATCAGCCATAGGAATAGAAATTATCAGAAAAGACATTAATCAAATTAAAGGGGTGACACGAATGTCAAATGGGGGTTTTGGTTTGCAATTATCAATTTCACAACAGTAACAAACAGTTCAAACTAACAATAGAGAGGGGGATTCTCGAGATGTGATCGAATCGATTATAGGCAAATATAGATATATGGGTAATTGAAACTACTAGTAAATAGCTAAAGATCAGTGAGTAGGCTGGACTATAAGGGAGATACTTTTCTCTCGAACAACTACCCTGAATCAAGTGATTTCTTTTGAACATCAACAAGCATGACAATGAAAAACAACCCACACCTTAATTCATCCACTCGGTCGAGCTAGATAGGTAGGATTGGGTTTAGGATTTACTCTTTCGAGTTAAGCCCAGCTCAACCCAATATCCACAAATCACTAATTAATAATCTTAGTTCTAAAACCTCTCTCTCGAGCAAGCCAAGAACACAAAGATAGAATTGCATTTGCAACTACAATTCATAAATTAAACCACAATTAATGATTAAACTCACTTCAAAACAACATTTAAACTAGTGATTAACAATATCCATAAACTAATTCAGCCCATAATCACATGATCACACCCCAAGAACTGGATTTTTAGCCAAACATCATAAAAAAGAAAAAACAATTACCGAATCGATTATCCATCAACTGGGTAAGAGTGATTTAGTCTTTATAATGCTTCCATTTGTCAAATCTTCGAAACCCACTGACAAAATGTCCAAATTGAATCTCTAAAATTCTTCAAAACTTTGAAAAACTATAGAGAGAAGTGTTCTGAACTAAAATTGTATTGTCCAACATGTATCGAGATACTAATCAAAATGTTCAAAATCTAATTTATAGTCGCCAAAAATAAGTCACGAATGGTCGTTTAATGAAGTAAGTCGGGATCACCGAACCACTCAGCGAGCCACCCTTTTACCTCTTCCATCGCCTTTTTGCCTTGGCATTCAGCATCCTTGAGTTCTGTAACTTTCGGCGATCTATCTTTACTTCGCGGAACTGCTCGATGATTCGCCGATTGCTCCTTTCTGTCACCGACTTGGTTTCTTCCCTTAAGGCTGGCACATTGGAACTTTAGGTGGTCAAACTAGCCACTCGGCGATTCACCAAGTGCTCTTGGCGATCACCAGACTTGCCTTTCTTCATTTCTTAAGTTTGTTTTGTTCCTTTTTGCCTGTTAGTGTCCTTGCTTTGTTCCTCAATCCATAAACCTGAAAATCAAGGGTTCAACATCAGTTTATGGTGCAAATTAAGCATTTGAGGACACTAAATCTATATAAACAAAGCCCCAAATGAGTACAAATCTCAAACTCATCACTTGTTGTAGTATCAAGGGGGTTATGAGTAAAAGTCGTTAGGCCACGTGAATTCAGTGAAAAGGGTATGTTAAGGCTATTCCCTTCTTATGGCATGTTTTCTTAAAGCTTAGGAGCAATGTAATTGGATTGTTATCCTTTTTATACTTGTATCCATTATTGTTGATTGTTGGCTACTCGAGTGGATATAATTCTCTCTTGTTGGGATTTTTATTCAATTAGTACCGTCCCTATGTTGGACATGACTTAGAGGCTATTCGTATAGGTTGCCTATAGCTAAATTTCTTGCTTTTAGCCTATCGGATTGTTATTGTTGCCCTTAGGGCTATTGTGGTTAGCTACAGGAATGTGATCTATGCCTAGAAGGGCTATGTTCTGTCTACGGGGCTATATTGATTCCTATAAGGGCTATGAGTTTCCTACGGATCTATATTGATGCCTAGAAGGGTTATGAGTAGCTTATGGGGTTATATTGACGCCTAAGAAGGCTATGTGTTGCCTACAGGGCCATGTTGTTGCCTAAGAGGGCTATGAGTTGTCTATAACCTATACTGATGCCTAGGAGAGCTATGTGCTGCCTACGGGGTTATATTATTACCTAAGAGGTCTATGTGACTACCTACGGGGCTAGGAGACTACCAATAGGGGTATATAGACTGATTGTCACCTTCTGGGTTTATGGGGGCCTGGGTAGGTGGTCTTGTGTGTTGTTTTTACCTGCCGAGCCTATAGGGGCTTGGTTAGGTTGTTGTTTTATTATTTATGATATGTTTAGCTTTAGGACCAGGTTAGTACACTTATCTTATCCTTGATTTATTTATCGGATTACTCCCAGTATATTAGGATACATGTTCATAGTCTATTGCCTTTCATACTCGGTATATTATTTCGTACTGATGCCCCATTGCCTAGGGGTACTGCATTCATGCCTGCAGGTCTCGACAGACGACCCAGTAGACCTCCTCAGCAGTAGGATTGACTTCAATTTGATTGGCTAGCCCCTTTCCTCCAGAGCTGCCAGAGTTAGGAGGTTTGTTAGCTTTTGTTGTATATTTTTTTATGGGTAGGTTGGGGCCTTGTCCTGCTAATATTTACTACTCTTAGAGGCTTGTAGACTAATGTGTGGGGTATATAGCTACGTTATGACCATACTGGCCTAGTTCGTTGGTTTGTTAAAGCTTGTTAGTTGTTTCATGTATTGTCTTGATATATACTTGCTTTTAGTTTCGATATAGAGATCATGGTGGGGCTTTCAGTTTCGGTATAGAGATCATGGTGGGCTCGACGGTGCAATCAGGACTTATGTGCTAGTTGGCTATTTCTTTATATGAACTCTTGGGAGTAGCTGTTTCTTTTATAGATCTGTTGACAGGGGCCTTGCCGACCAAGGGCTTAATTTTAAGCCGAGATATCCTTGTTTGTTTTCTTGATTACGTGTGGCTGTCATGCGCTAGGAGAAAATGGTTCCACAGGGTCGACTAGAGCTTGAGTTTTGGAATTAGGAGCCAGTTGCGCCCCTTGAGTTTGGGGTGTGATAGTTTTCACCCCCAAATTAGCCCATTCAAGTCATTCTTCCAAAATCACAAAAGAAGATCAATTCTCCTCTCCAAAATATCTCTCTCTAGAAACTTGAAGAAGAAGAAGAAGAAGAATTCAACCCAGGGTTTCAAGTCACCTCTCAATTCCTCCATTGAAGATTAGCATTTGGCTTCAAGGTATGATAGTTTTCATCCATGGATTCCTTCCATTCATGGAGTTCCCAAATTCCTCTATTTCAAAGCTAGAATTCCCCTATAGAATGATTGTCTAGATAGACATAAGCTAGTGGATCCACTTTAGCTCAGATTTATGGTCCTTACCTTGGCAATCAAGACAACTCTTTTCGGTGTGGGAGCTATCGGGGATCATGTTATAGCTCACATTATCGCTATGTCGGTTAAGGCTAATCCCCCCACATTAATAATGAACTATGGTTACTCCAAGAAGTGTCTCATATGTGTTCAAAGACTTCAATGATATTATCTTGCATTGACCATAGTTTTATGACTTATGTTTTCTAACTCTCTTATATCATGTTTTAGCTTGGTCAATTGCATGTCATGAAATAAAATGTCCCTTTTTGCATGATTAAAATGTTTCATGCATAGCTATTATACTTGGTACATTGTTTTGTACTAATGCATACTCTTGCCTACATTTCCCCAAATGTAGGGTCCGACAGTCAAGTTTCTCAATTTCGTGGCTAGTGGTTGATTTTGAGATTTCTGAGCTTTGGTGAGTCCTCATGCTTCGAGGACGGAGTTTTATTGTTTCACTTTCTTTTATGTATTTCTCTTTTGGACATGATGAATGGACTAGTCCCAATTTCTTCTGTTGTATTAGATGGATATATTGAGACAAGTGTTTTAGACTTCCGCTTTTCTTTTATAAAACTATTGGACTTGGACTATTGTTTTACTTCTATTGTTTTATTTCTTATGTTATGAGAATTATGTTGCTTGTATGTGGTCCTTCGGGGTTCTATACGTCATGTTACATCTAAGGGGTACCCCTGGGTCGTGACAAAGTCTAACCATGTCTTAAAGCCATTTAGTACAAAAAGAGTAATCGGGACATAACCCGCACATCACATACAAAACTAAAATGTAAAGACAATATGAAAGTAAGGCTTGGTCCTCGAAACATGAGGACTCACCAATCTTCAATATCTACTAAGTGATCCCTAGCCATGGAGATGCGAATTTGGAGCGTTGGACCCTACATTTGGGAGAATATAGGAAAGAGTATGCGTTAGTACAAAAATGTGCAAAGTATGATAGCAATGAATAAAGATATGAAATCATGCTAAAAAAGACCTTTTCATGATATGCAATGACCAAGCTAAAATATAAGATAATAAAGTTAGGAAACATAAGTCATAAAAACATGGTCAATGCAAACTAACATCCTTAAAACATTCGTAAGATACTTCTTAGTGTGGGAGATTTACCTTTAACCGACATTTAAGACGATGTGAGCTATTAACATGGAATCTAGTGTCTACCCCACACATAAAAGAGGTGTTCTCACTTGCCAAGGTTAGAACCATGAACTTCTAGCTTACGTGGATCCACTAGTTAATGTCTATCTAGACAACATATGGCGGCACATAGTTTTTGGGACATGGGATATCGCCACTTGTCCACTCGGTGCTAAGCATAACTCCCATGGAATATTCATTATTCTTAACTTTTATTTACATTTATGAGCCATGGGTATTCGCAACTTGTCTTATCATTGGAGGTCATGGGTAATCGCCGCTTGCCTCATTATTAGAATAGCTCCATAATTTCGATTCATTTTAGGTGAGAAGACCTTTCAACCTTAGAATATTTTATGTGAGAAAACCTTTCACATTTATGTATTGAGTAATTATGTGAGAAATCCTTTCACATCAATCAACCAACAACAACATCATTTATGTTGTACTCTCAAAGCAACTTATATCATATTTCATCAATTTCATAAGAACATTCATATTTCCATAATTCACCTTTCATGGTTCTAAACCTACTTTCAATCATCAAAATCTAGAAAACATGGGTAAAGAATGGGTTCATGGAGATTCATCCTAAAAACAAGATATTATCTCAATTCACACATAATAGTTCATAAAAAATCAAATAATTCAACATTGAAAGGAACCTAGGACATAGAAGAAAACCCTAACTTTAATTGGAGAATTCTAACTTCAAAATTTGGAGAATTGGAGAAAAGGGCTTCATAGATGAAGATTGTCATACCTTAGTGCCCTTCTTCTTCAAGCTTCTAGAGAGAGAAATATTGGAGAGGATGAACTTGTTCTTCTTTTAGGAATTTGAGAGAATGAATTGAATTAAGAGATTCTGGGGGTTAAACCGTTTATATAGAGTTTCTAATAGAGGGTAAACTTACATAGTATTGGATTTGAATAATTAGGAAAAGACCCAAAAGCCCTAAATAATAACTGCCGACCTCACAAACGACCCGACCTACGGTCCGTTGGTCAGACCATGGACCATCCTGGTTGGTCGTCAGTGAGTTTAGAAATCATGAATTTTGGACTCCCAACGACGGACCCATGTACGGTCCGTGGGTCCACCTACGGACCCTAAATCTTGACCGTGAGTCTCAAATTTTGACTCTAAAATTTCTCTAAGTCTAGGACTGACCTATGAGACATACCTATGACTCGTGGATAGGACAACGGACCGTCCTACTGAACCGTCACAAAGTATTGGAACTTGACATTTTTGGAAAATTATACTGGCCATCCACGAAACCACCCACAAATCGTGTGTCAGTCCACGAGCCATTGGTGGCTCCGTTGATACTAGCACCAGTCCTAGAAAAGCTTCAATTTCCTGTATTTTCAAATTCGAGGTTTACACAAACGCCCAAAAAGGTCGGGCATGCATTCTTGAAGATTATCCAAAAGAATGTTTTAAATTTTCCGTGATTTTATTCTATGATACACGCTATGATGAATGCTAAGGGCTTGTATAAGACCTCTTCGAGGTCGAATACGCCGGTAACGACTAGGGGGTGCTCTCGGGTCGTTACACTTCTCCCCAACTCCAAATTAATTTTCTCGTTGAAATGCATGGGGACAACATAAGAGCATCAAGAGTATCATTCAATCTCTCTATTTCGAACAATTAAATTTCTTACTCAGTTTCACGTCGTTTGATCATTGAGGGGCATTGGGCAAGAGTAAAAGGATCACTACGTCATTCAAACATTGAACTTCATAATTTTTGGCCTTTAAGTGAGTGACATTCTCACTTCCAAATGAACTAAAGTTGCAATATATGATACCTTTGGCTTTTTCATGCAACTCTAGCATCATTTATTTGATTTCGGCACCTTGAAATTGTATTGGCTTAGTTCGGTTGCAAAAAATCAAGATTTCATCTATGTTTATCACAAACCCCTTTTTCTTCAAACTCCAACTCCACTTCACTCTTTTTGACCATTTGACAAGGAACATTATGTACTCCACTTCTTGTTCTAACATTGGTCTCCAAGGTTGCAATTTCATACTCAAGTTGAATCCCCTTATGTGGGTTCTATTCCTAGAATAAACATGGGAAAGGTTGAGATCAATTTTAAAAACCCATATCATTTTTATCCGGTTAATACCCAAAATTGTCAACTGATACATGAAAACTCATTTTATAACTATTGTTCCCATTTTTTTCTCTAAAATACAGAACATTAAAAAAAATTGTGTGTTATACTATTCTTGTTGAGTTTATTATCTGAGTTCAATTGTGAAGTTTTTGAAGGTTCAGTTAAGGTGGTGCTTGAAACTCCATTGATTTGGATTGATGTGCTAAAATTAGAATGCGCATTAGGTGGAGAAGTTGAAAGCAGAGTTGTTGGATTTTTCGAATTTGTGGCCAATGAACTTTTAAAGTTTGTGATTGAAAGTTGTTATAAATCAACTGAGTATTGAAAATTATTGTTATTGAAGTGATCAAAACTAATTGGAAGAAAACAACTTTTACATTACTCCATTGTTGAGATTTGAAGCTTTGTTGGGGTTGGGCTATGGGTTATTTTTGTTGTTGGCAGGCACATAAATTATTTGGGTCCTTCTAATTAATCCCAACCCTTTATGTAATTAGATAAAAACGATCTGAGTTTTTAAAATTAATCCCAACCTTTCACATGTTTATTCTAAGGTTGGGACCCACTTATTTAACGGATAAAGGGTATATTTGGCCCAAAGTATTACGGGAGGGGTATATTTGGCCCAAAAATATAACGAAGGGTATATATAAACTATTTCTTATAGTAGGGGTATATTTGACCTTTTTCCGATTCTAGAATACTTGATCTTTCATATCCAGTAATAAAGTTTTTTTTATTAATTGAATTGATATCCAGTAAAGTCTACTTTAGTACTAGATTACCATTTTTTATATCCAGTAGTTGAGAAGATATTCCAAAATTGTTTACTTAAATAAAAAATATTTGCCGGAATAACTCAAAACATTGCCTTCAAATTAGGTCAAAACAGAATACTCTTTCTTTTTCTTTTTGAAAAAAAAAAATTGTTCATTTTAATAGTTGCACAGTTTGCGCCCCAAGCAACATATAATTCATTAATTAAGCATTTGACATATTCTTGGCTTAACTACCATTCTATATCAATTGTCAAAGTTTGAATGTAACTATGACCCTTCTTAGTTCAAACCATCTCCCTAAAGAAAAGAAAAAAGAAATGAAGCTACAAAAAATTAAACAGAAAAACATTGTTATAATTAAAATCCGTCAAAATGTGACTATGATATTTAAGTCAACAATAGGAAATGCTTCATGATGACTTTGAATTTGAACTTCATGCACATTGCATTTCTATTATTGTGATTAGGATTTAGGATCTATGGAACAACATAAAAACATTTGGGTTAAGTTATGTTGAAATATACAAAACTGCAGGTCAAATATTGGAAATATACTTAATTTTATATTTTAGAAATCACAAGTTTCGCAGTTGTTAATCTTCAGGTGCGCATTGAGTAAACTTGTTCATGTGCAATATCTTATAAATCACATAGGAGATATGAATCATACTAGATAAATCCAGTATGAAGAGCTCAATAGAGAAGTGACCAAGTGGGAAAAATTCCCTTACATTCTTTTGAAAAACCACACCCCCTACACCAACTCAATCGACTGAAAGAAGACTTGGTGGGACTTGATCTCCGATCTCTCTTACATGATACCATTACTACACCAATTCAACCACGTCCATGTGGGTGAAATATACTAAAACTATTAAACTAATTTATAAAGCTTCCTTAAAAGTAAATTTTAGGAAAACTAAAATAAAGATGTTGGTCAAGAATGTGTGACTTGGTGCAATATTGAAACTCGAGACATATGAATTCACATTCACAAAGAATAGACAAGGGAGTGCTCTTTTTCATTAAAATGATTAGGAGAAAACAAAAGGACATATTACTACTTGTTTGGTAAGCCACTTGCGCGGAATTTCATCATATATAATATGTGATTGAGACATAAAAGAATTAGGTTGAATATCTTGTGGATAACCCGCTCCATAAAAAAAAAAGAATTAATAAAAGAGATGAGTATTAAAAACACTCCTAAACTTGGCGTGAATTATTACTTTAGTCCTCCAACTATTGACAGTCTTAAAAAACATCTCTCTACTTGATTAAGTGAATTTAAAAATACCCTTCTTATGTCCTGCATATATGTGGAATTTTTATGCTGACGTGGTGCACACATAGATATATGTAATAGAAAATATATTTAAAAATTATTTAAATAACTAAATGCTAAGAATTTAGCAATTTAAGAAAATAAAAGAACTTTTTTTTTCTTTTTAAAAAATTATTTTTTCTCATCAGCTCGCCCCATCCTCTACCCAATACCCCAACCTCACACCTCACTATCAATGGCGTACGCAAGATTTTTTGTAAGCGGTGTCACCATTAAAGGGACAAAAATGGCTCAAGAAGAAAATCAAATACTAACCAGATGTGGAGATTCGAGATGCCGAATAAAATGATTGATGAACAAGAACGGAAAGAAAATTGAACAAGCTCACAAGTCAGAAATATACAAATACAAGGATTTAATGAGTCAACACTATTTTTATTAGATATTATTTTAATTGATAAACGATATTTTGAGTTTTATATTAATTCTAAAAATAAGAAAAAGTTGTTAGATTTTGAATTAATTAAAGTGGGTGTGTAGGTTTTTAATGAAGGGGCCTATTTTTTTAACTTAAAACAAAAATTAATAATTTTAAGAAAAGAAAAAAATTAAAATGTGAATAAAACAGAGAAAAAAAACATCCCCCGAGAATCAAACCTGTGATGTTGCGCACAAAATATGGCTCATCTGCCATCTAAGCTAGGCGCATTCTAATACAAGGGATGTCCTTTCAATCTTTTATCCTTTAGGCTTTTTATATATATAGGTATATTCCGTAAAATATTTCGACGAAGCCATGTCACGTGACACACCTTAGATATGCCTAAATTTGACCCTGCTCACTACCCATCCACTCCCAAAAGTAAACTCTTTTAAACTTTGTTTTGGCGGGTAGTGGGGGTTGTAGGGGTAGGGGAAGGGGACTCGGTGGTGTAGGATAAAAAAAAATTGGGGGGTGAGGGGTGGATGGGTGGTGGGATTGGGTACCTGGTAGGGGATGGGGTGAGGTAAGCACAAAAATTATTATTTTTTGAAAAAAAAAAATTCTTTACTAAATTTTAGCATTTATTTGTATGTTTTTTAACTATATATATCTATGTGTACACCGCATCAACAGATAATTTCACATATATGCATAGGTGGACGACATGTGGCATAAGATGTGTGTTTTAAAATTACTTAACCAAATAGATGGGTGTATTTAAGGCTGTCAATAATTACAGGACTAAAGTAATAATTCACGTCATGTTTAAGGATATTTTTAATACTTGTCTAATAAAAACAAGAAAGAAAAGGCGGTGAACATTTTGAAATTAAATAAGTTTTACAAAAACTAATTAAAAGCAAAATTATTTATTGATTTTGAGAGGGAAAAAAATTAGACAAATAACTTGAAAATTGTTTCCAAAATTTAAAACAGGCGTCGTTTTCAATAGGATATACTATAAGCCAAGCTAGTGTATCTCAAATTTTTAAATTTTTTTGGGTGAAGTTTCACAATAGATTTTGAGAGAAATATTTGACTATTTCAAAAAAAAAAAAAATTATACCCACAAGTTTTAAAAATTATTAAAAAGATCTTTAAATTTGTATTATCATTTTATAAAGAACATGTTCCGTTAAAAAGTAATTCTATAACATAATTGCTAACAATCAACAAAAATAAAATAATAAAATGAGCAAGAGCAATACATTAATCGCATACTCAAACTTGTCATTAATTCAAAATGAATTATAATCCATTAGAAATAAATTGTTCTTTTTCGTCACGTTCGGTATAAATAATAGAGAGGAATAATTATTATTTATTAATGCAGTAATTTGGTAGATAAATATTAGTTGGAATTAATAAATAATAATATAAAATTTGGGTAATTTTAATTTTTTTTTAAATTCAAATATTGAAACTTGACTCAAATACTAGTTTTTGTTAGTATATGGAAACTTGAGGTATCTGAAAATAGATATTTACTAAGTGATGATAAGTTATATGACCAAACACTATTTTTCAAGTTTTTCCCAAATATATTTGAGACCAAACGGGTCCCAAATTTGAGAAAATGAAGATAACTGAAAAGCGGTAACAACTAAAAGTATTTTAGAACTTTTTGATATAGATCTACTTTGCATCTGTTATATTTTTGGCATAAAAGTGTCATTTTTGTTAGTCAGCTAACTCAAATATATGCATTAACTATTCAAGTAGCTCAAAAATGTCCATCCTACTAGGGATTATTTCAAAACAAGGAGAAAATTATCATTTTTGTCCTTGTACTTCTAAAATGTATTAATTTTACCCTTAGTTTTTTTTTCTTCCAAATTTTACCCTTAGTTTTTAAAGTTCACAGACAAGAACTTTTAATTGTATAGATTTGAATAAAAACTTATATGAAAGATTATGAAATTACTTTAACTATTTAAATTTAATTATTGTGTACTGTCAATTTTATTCAATATAAATTTTAATTATCACTATTATATTTTAATCAAACGTTTGTTAGGCTGAAACTTGAATGAGTAAAGTTATTGTACATGATATAGCATATAAAGATATAGTTCAATTTCATTTCTTTTATCATATCATTTTTAAAATTACTAAGATAAATTCATTATTACTAATATAAGAAAATAAACAAATTAAGTAAAAAAAGGTACTACATGATTTCATATTTTGAAATAATAATTCATACTTGATGCTTAAGGAACAAGAAGATTTTTTTTTGGTTGCTAATCACCATTAGTTTAGGTTAAAATGAAAAGCCTATACTATTCTTTTTTTATTTTTCTTATTATATTTCTCAATAATTAACACCTCAACAAAATCCATTCATTCATTTGAATAGTTCAAAAACAAAATCAATTCTTTTTTCATGTTTAGGAGAAACCATTAGAAAGGGCATTTTGTATTGCTTCACTAGTTGGAGATATTTTTGAGCTAATTAACTAACATTGAACACAGTCTATACCAAAAACATAATAAGTGGTAAAAGTAACCTACTTTAAATAATTTTGAACTTTTCCCTATCTAAAATGGTGGTAGTATAAGAGAAAAGAGAAATAGTTAATTAGACTAAATATCTCTTTAATATTAATTGATTTCCGATATATTATTTGAATTTTAGATTCAAACATTTATACATTCTATTCTATAAAAATTCTACACTTACGCTCCTTATTAGTTAATCCCTTTTGTTTCAAAATAAATGTCTTCTTAGTAGGGTTGTTCATGGTTATGGTTATAAAATCAAACCGAATCATAATCCGAACTAAACCGATTAAAAAAACCGATATTTGGTTTGATTTGGTTAGGTAAGTTTTAAATTTTAAAAAGACGATATTATTTGGTTTGGTTTTGATTTTACTAAAAATTAACCGCAAAAATAACCAAACCGAACCAAGAAGTTATATACATAAATTTTACAATTATTTAGAAATAAAATATAAGTATTTTGATAAATTTTAATTAACTTAAGCTTTAATTTTACTATTTTCTGAAGTCCAACACTTAAATTTTAGCCCAACTATTAAAACCTTAAGTCTAAATTGTTGGGTTTTAAAAGGTGTGAATAGAAAATGAAGAGTTGTGACTTTTATGAAAAGTTGTGACTTTATGAAAAATTGTGACTTTTATGAAAGGTTGTGACCTTTCCGAAAGATTGTGACCTTTCCGAAAGATTGTGACTTTTCCAAAGGTTTGTGACATTTTCGGTAAGGCACAATAAGAACATTTTCACACTACCCTTTGTTTTCTATAAATTGAGGGATTTCCTCTCATTTTAGTTGAACGAATTTTTCTGGACTTTTTCTACTACTACTAAATCTAGTATTCTAAGTGTACTTTACTGCCATTGAGTAGTTCGCTGACACCGTGGTTTTAGGTACCGATACACCGGTGAGTAAGATTGTTCTATCCTAGGAGGATATATTCCATTAACCTCGGGTACTTGAGGGGAATAATTTCCTTAAGGGGACATTGTGCATTTAGTGGGCTCGATTTTCTTTCTTTGAAAAAAATATTTTTATATTGTTTCTAATCTGTTTCTGATTCTATTTTCTCTACTAGTTTTAATTTTCTAGTTTTGAAAAATACTCTTTAAACCTTGTTGTTTCTTACGAAGTTCTTCAAAGTTTTGTTCTAAGTATCTTAGGAATACAACATGCACAACAATCTTAAGGAAATTATTATACTGTTGGTATTTCTTGTATTCTACTGATTGAGAAAACAGATCATTGAAGTAGAAGATTAATGCATTACTTCTCCAAAATTTGGTGCTTTGTTTAGCAAGGTCGAAGTGAGAATCTACTAGAAGAATTGGTGGTATTTCGGTTAAAGATTACACCAGGTAACCTTCTTATTATTTATCTAAGGAGGAAAATAGTTTCTAAAAGTTAAAAGTTTTGATATTTATCATGTATGTCTTTGGAAAAAGATCTGCAAGCCATATGATTTTTGAATGAATTTTCCTTGTCAAAAAGTGTTGCCTTTAAAATTATTTAGTTTGCAGAATGAGAGATGCACATTTTTGTTTGATAAAATAGTATGTCAAAATGTTATAGTTGGAAGGCTATTTGAAAAGAAAAACATATCTATGTGATAATCTAAGAATATGTTTAATTCTGTTTGGGGACTAAACAAAACTTTTGTAGTTTTGTATTCCATGTGAAATTTGATTGTGTCTGATTTTTGTAGACTAAAAACTTTTGTAGTTGTCTACTTTGGATAAATTAGACTATGCTATTGGTTTGAAGAATATGAAAACTTCACATAATAAGTCAATGTTGTACTTTTGACTTTCTATAAACTTCACTGTTATATAGAAATAAATTGTACAATTTTTTTGTCTTTATTGTTAGTATTCTAAATACTAAGTGGTATGTCTATTTGTGATAGAGGAAAAATACCAGTGACTTAGAGTTTGTGATTTTGTACCTCTATGGAATGAACTTTGACATTGTGTAAAGATTGTCAAAGAGAATTGAAGCACTATAATTCTTTTGTAGAATAATATTTTCAAAAGAGGTTTCATGTTGCCAATGACACTTTGATAGCATGAGAAAAAAAATATGTGGAAAAACAATTTTCAGGTACTTGAAAAATATTCTTGAGATCATATTTAAAATATGAGGGGTTCCATGCTTATGACAAGGATAAAATTAGACTTAGTGTCTAATTTAATTTGGAGCACAAAATATGAAATTCGATGATACTTTTGTATTATGTTAGACCCATAAAATTCTTGGAGTATATTTGATATTGTGGTCGTTGAATTTCTCTTTTACTAGTATATGGTATGACTAGTATGAAACTACCAAATTATATGTATAGTTGTTCAAAATGATTGAGTTCTTTTATGAAAAAGTGTCACTTAAAATGTTGTGACTTTTCATGAAAAGATATGTCTATTAAATATAACTATTTGTATAGACATGAATATTGGTAAATAATCATTTTTCATGTTTTGTAAAAGAAGCATTTGGACTATATTGCCTTTATTGGACTCGATGAATGGGTAGTTCTATAACAATCAAATTGAAAGTTATGGAAAGGTCCTTTCGAAAAGGACATTTGACAAGATGATGACTCTAAACAATGTTTGTATCACACAAAATTGTAAGAAATAGGAACAAAATATTTGTGAGAAAAAGCTACCTCGCGGAGAGCTTTTCAAACTCAATATTTTTATTTGTTCCTACTTGCTTGAGTCAAACTGTTTGTGACATGAACACTTGGGGCATGTCAATTACAAAACCTTGTAAGGAAAACTGATCAACTTAGAAGTTTTGTCTAACTTTGAGTGCAATAAATAAAAATGTCAAGTTTGTGTGGAATCTAAGTATGTTGAACATTCTTATAAATCTGTTAAAAGGAATTCTAATCCCTTAGAGTTGATTTACACTGATATTTGTGATATGAAGTCAACACCATCTCGTGGTGGAAAAAAGTATCTCATAACTTTCATTGACAATTGCATTAGAAACGACTATGTCTATTTGTTGAATGGTAAGGATGAAGCAATAGAAATGTCTAGACAATATAATATTGAAGTTGAAAATCAGTTGGGAAAAAGATAAGAAGTGATATGGATGGAGAATATAAATCTCCTTTTGCAGAAATATGTTTGGAAAATGGGTTTATCCATCAAACTACTGTTCTATTCACCTAAATCTAATGGAATTGATAATGGAAAAAAATAAATAGAACTTTTAAGAATTGATGGTTCCATTGCTTATAAGTTAAAGTTTACCACAAAACTTGTGTGGAGAAACTATCCTTACTGCAAAAGGGAACAACAAAAGTTTTGTCTTTTCAGAAAGAAAGCAATTTTGTTTGTTCAGGACACAATCTATTCCATATGAGAAATGGAAACGAAGAAAATTCCAACTTGAAATAATTCAAAGTGTGGGGGTGTCTAGCCAAAGTCTAAGTTCCTATTCCTAAAAGGATTAAAATAGGACCTATGATTGTGGACTGTAAAATTAGACTTGAGTAGTCTAGTGAAGGGTCTAAAAGACCCTGAAAATAAAAAAAAGAGAATGTACTTAATAAAGAGATTTAGAGGCGTAGTAAATGTCAAAGGACATCTACTTCTATCGAATATGATTTTGTAACATTTCTTGTGTCTTCTGTAGACTCATCCTTCTGGAAAGATGGTGTCAATAGTGAGATTGATGCAATCTTGAGCAACCATATTGGAAGTTAATTGATCTTCTTCTAGAAAATAAACCTCTGGGTTCAAAGTGAATCTTCAGAAGGAACATGAAAGTCGATGGAACTGTTGACAAATATAAATCAAGACTTTTTGTCAAAGGCTTTAGACAAAAACAAGGTCTTGATCTTGTCAATATATACTCGTCAGTAACTAGAATTACATTCATTCAGATGTTAATATTATTAGTTGCGGTATATGAGCTCCAAATTCATCAAATGAATGTGAAAACAACTTTCTTAAATGGAGAATCGGAGGAAGAAATTTACATGGAACAAGCTGAGGGTTTTGTGGTTCCTGGTAAAGAAAAGAAAGTGTGTGAACTTGTTAAGTCACTTTATGGACTAAAACAAGCACCCAAACAATGACATAAGAAATTTGACCAAACCATGTTGGCAAATGGATTTAAGAATGATGGAAGTGATAAATGTGTTTACATTAAAATCACACAGTCATTATTTGTTTGTATATTAATGACATGTTGATCATCAGTAGAGACACTAATGACATAAATGCTACTAAACATATGCTAGAAAGCAAGTTTGATATGAAAGATCATGGAGTTGCTGATGCGATCTTATGTATAAGAATCCTTAGAACTCCATAATGTTTTGCATTGTCACGGTCTCATTGCATCGACAAGGTACTTGACTAGTTCAAATATTTGGATTTCAATATTGTCAAGACTCCAATAAATGTAAGATTTGCATTTCAAATGAGTGAAGGCAAAAGTGACTCACAATTGAATTGTGCTAGAGTATTGCGAAGTATGATGTATATCAAGAAGTGTACACGATCATATATAGTATGTGCTATTAGTAAACTAAGTCGGTTCACGAGTAATCCCAATCAAACTCATTGGATGGCAATGAAAAGAGTTTTGGGGTATTTAAAACATACTCAAAACTATGTCTTGAATTATAACAATATCCAACAGTATTGAAAGAATATAGTGATGCAAATTGGATCATCGGGATCAAATGAAGTAAAATCCACGAGTGGATATGTATATACTCTTGGTGGAGGAGCAGTCTCTTGGAAATCTTCTAAAAAGACATGTATCGCTAGCTCTATAATGATCTCTGAGCTAGGTGATCTAGATAAGGCCGGTGAATAAGTTGAAAGACTCCAGAATTTCTTGATAGATATTCTTTTTTGGTCCAAACCTTTGGCATCAGTATGCATACACTTTGATAGTCAAGATGCAATAGGTAGGGCATGGAGCATGATGTATAACGGAAAGTTTCATCATACAAAAGATAGACATAATATCGTTAGAAAACAATTACTCTCTAGTGGAATTATCACAATTGACTATGTAAAGTCAAAGGATAATGTGTCGGATCCACTTACAAAAAGGCATAACTAGTGAGAAAGTTGAAAGATCATCTAAGTGAATGGGTTTACGACTTAGAAAAAGTCATCATGGTGGTAACTCTATCTAGCAGACTGGAGATCCCAAGAGCTAGATTCAAGGAGAAAAACAAAAGTTGTGACTGACGGTTCGACATTGTCAATCAACTCAATCCATTCTCATGATGAAGACAATGTTCAGGAATGAGGTTAAAACATTAAGGTTTGTTAATGAGTTAATAAAGCTTAAAGTTTTTAATGATTTGCTAAGTTTGGCAGACTTGACCAAATAATGTATCTACGCGATGACACGGTTAGAAATCACCTATGTGAGTGTGAAGTGTAAGCCGCTTCAAAGAGAATTATTGTCAAAAGCCTATTCTCTATACACTCATGAAACCAGGAGGTGTTCATGGCTAAAACGAACACAACCGTAAGAACCATAAACAGTAAAGGGTTAATTGTGTGACATATGGTTGTCTAGGTATACATCAAAGCTTGACGGTTCAAAAATATCGCATCTACCGATTGACCGAGTATATCCAACATATGTTCACTACGAAAAGTCCAAAGGGAAACCTACTTATCTAGATGCAATTAATTCTTGCTTGTAAAGTACAGATACTTGTCTGTTTCTTTGTCTTGGAGTCATTCCCCATTCATGCGGGGGATTGCTGGGTTTTGAAAGGTGTGAATGAAAAATGAAGAGTTGCGACTTTTATGAAGAGTTGTGACTTTTATGAAAAGTTGCGACTTTAATGAAGAGTTGTGACTTTTATGAAAAGTTGCGACTTTTATAAAAAAAAATTGTGACTTTTATGAAAGGTTGTGACCTTTCCGAAAGATTGTGACTTTTCCAAAGGTTTGTGACCTTTCCGGTAAGGCACAATAAGAACCTTTTCACACTACCCTTTGTTTTCTATAAATTGAGGGATTTCCTCTCATTTTAGTTGAACGGATTTTTCTGGACTTTTTCTACTACTACTAAATCTAGTATTCTAAGTGTACTTTACTGCCATTGAATAGTTCGCTGACACCGTGGTTTTAGGTACCGATACACTGATGAGTATGATCATTCTATCCTGGGAGGATATATTTTATTAACTTCGGGTACTTGAGGGGAATAATTTCCTTAAGGGGACACTGTGCATTCAGTGGGCTCAATTTTCTTTCTTTGAGAAAAATATTTTTATATTTTTTCTAATTTGTTTCTGATTCTATTTCTACTAGTTTTAATTTTCTAGTTTTGAAAATACTCTTTAAACTTTGTTGTTTCTTACCAAGTTCTTCAAAGTTTTGTTCTAAGTATCTTAGGAATACAAGATGCACAACATAAATCCCTCAATATTCATTACTTTAAAGATCACACTTTCTATGTTCTTTATATAATTTTTCTAACGCAACATTGAATAATTTAAAGCTCAAGCTAAAGAAGATGGTAATTGATTACTTTTGATTATGAAATATTGGTTTTTTTTTTTTTGAGAAGTAATTTCTCAATATTTTAAGGTGTAATTTTATTGAAAAGTCTATTGATAAGATGTTGAGATCTTCAAAATATTGAATCAACTCTATGCTATTAAAAATGAGTTTTTTTAGTTTCTGAAACTTGGTACATTGGATGAATCACTTTGTTCGTGTAATAGCTTATTTGTGAATTATTAATATACTAAGTATTTTTGTCTATAGAGATGCGTATGTCCTCAACAAACTTATTATTTTCGAATCGAAAAAATCTAACCAAACCGACGGTTATATTTTTTATTTGGTTTGGTTTGGTTTTAGAAATTAAAAAAAACTAATTTAAGTTAGTTTGATTTTGATTTTAACTAATAACTGATCCAAACCGAACCATGAACACCTCTACTTCTTAGTAACTATTAAGAAACAATAATAAATACAAATTAAAAAGTTTTTTTTTATAACAACTAAAAAATGAAATAACTAATCTATACATAAATATTACTCTAATACATCATGAAACTATAGTTGTTTTAAGAAGAATGAGAATAGAGAAATGAAAGGAAATACAGGCGACACGAATCCAGATTAGTCAAAGTTAAATTAGAAAAAAAAGGAAAATAGAGTGTTGAAGTTGTGGGCTTTTGGGTGTTGTTTTGAGAAGAAGCAGTCATCGCCTCTGGTTTGAAACTGTTTTTTTTTCCTACACAGAGAACACTCAAAAACTAGTAATCCTCGCATTACTCTCTCCGCTTTCTTTTCCGTAACACACATATGCAACATATATCTACGAAACACACATACATTTTTGTGTGTAAAAGGATAATAGATTTTACCCAATTTATCAAACCAATTTTGTGTGTTTATAGGTAAATGCATCAGAAAAAATCAGAAGTTCAGATCGGAAAAGAAAGCAGTTGCATCTCTTCCGATTTCAATCCTACACCGCCCCTTGTTTCTTCTTCTTCTTTATCTGTTCATCAAAAACATACTTTGATTTCTCCTCAACATACTGCTATTCAGATTTATGTAGAAAATGATAATGACCCAATTCAACCTCATACCCCAACCAAAACCACCCCACATAAGAGACCTCATTTGGGTTCTAAATCTGTCTTCAAATCTCCGTCTTTATCCACTTCTCTTCATAAATACCCCTTTTCATCTTTAAAGCCTCAAAACCCATATAACTATTTCCATATATATCCTTGTCTTTGTCATCTTCGTCGAATTTTCCGTCTCCATATACGCCTTATACTCCTTCTTTCTCTACCCTTTTTCTATTTCTTCGTTTCTCATCCAACCAATTCTTTCTTTTTGGATTTTCTTTCTGCTTTTGCATTTTCCTCAGCCCTTTTGTTTTCACTCAATTTAGCACTCCCCAGACTTCCCTCAATTCGCTTATTCCTTTCTAGGTCTTTGCCAATTAAACTATCTTCCTCCAAACAAGTTTCTAGGAATGCTTTGCCTGTCTTTTGGTCAATTGGGTCACGAGCAAAAATTGATAAAACCGTGAATTCAGGTTGTTATGTTCAGGCTTATAGTAATGGGGATGTCTATGAAGGGGAGTTTCATAAGGGCAAATGTAGTGGAAGTGGAGTTTATTACTATTATATGAGTGGCAGGTTTGAAGGGGATTGGGTTGATGGCAAGTATGATGGGTATGGGGTCGAAACATGGGCAAGGGGGAGCAGATATAGGGGCCAATACAGGCAAGGTCTTAGGCATGGATTTGGGGTTTATAGGTTCTTTACAGGTGATGTATATGCTGGGGAATGGTCTAATGGACAAAGTCACGGCTGTGGAGTTCATACTTGTGAGGATGGGAGCAGGTATGTAGGTGAATTCAAATGGGGAGTTAAGCATGGCCTTGGACACTACCACTTCAGGTAAGATGTACTCATTGATATTTTTCTTTGATTTCCGTTGTCTTAGTTTTGACCATATGTTCATCACCAAATTAATGTTTCTTTGTGAAATCTAATAGGGGCATGATATGTTTGTCCATATGGGTTTTAGCACAGCTTATAGATGATGGCATTTTATCTACTTGTTTGTCTATTGGGCAAGATGCTACATATTTGGAATTTGCAAACAGTTAACACCTTTGATATGGCCTACATCATGTCAAGCAATAAATTGATTGTTGTTGTTGCTGCTTTGTTGACTGTATATATATCTTATATAAAGCAAAGTATGTGGCCTTCTTGAAATACTTATTATCATGGTTAGAGGATGGTGAAAATATTTGTTAAGCATGTTGCTGTATAAATTTCTATTTCCATCTTTGTCCTTCTCTGAACTAATTAAATTTAAAAGGTGACCCTCTGTGCTGGGCTATAAGATAAGATAGGTTTATTGTACTACTTCATTGCCGGTAATAAAGAGCTTCCGTAAGAACTGGAAGACTTTTGATTGTATGTAGAAGGATGCAGTTTATTTAAAACAGTAGGAGAATAGTTAAGCGATCATATTGGTACAACTGAAAGAGAACCAACCTTGTGTTTACTTTGGAGTAGGCAAAAAGAACAGTTATTTTCCCATTTTTCTTATGTCGGACCTAATTAGTTAATAACTTATCTTATGAGCAACAAGTTAAGTCCGGTCCCTTTACCTTCTGTCCAGCTTTCCCCAGTTCCAGTGTACTGGATGATTCAACAACAATCAATATGTGCCTCTCTCCTCATTTTTTTGTTTCTCATCTCCATGCAGTCAATTTTTGTCATAAAGACAGTCCTTTTCTGTAGCAGGAGTATTCCCTTTCAAAAAAATTTCTTTTTGAGGGGTTGCTAATTAGTAATGACACTAGAATCGGATGTAGTAATCTTGGGAAGCAGTTATCCCCCACCAGCTATAGTGTCAATTTATGTGAATTGTGGAGCATCTTTGTTTCTGCTGAAGTGCATTTCTTGCCATTCCACTTCTTTCTGTGTGACCTTGCATAATTTTGACGTCAGTTGGAAGAAATGACTAATAAAGTATACAATCATGCTCAAATGTGATACTATCTTGAAAAAAATTCTTAATGATTTCCGCCAGTAATAAGGTAACCTTTGGTGGTTAATTAACTTTAATGACTGAGATTAACTGATTGTAAAATGACTATAAAGCTTCATTGGCACTAGTATCTTGACAATGGAATTCAGTTCCCTTGGTTGTGGAATGTCAGGAGCCAATCTTCTGCAAGTAAAGACAGAAGTTTTATGGGCATTTCAAAGAGAACATATATGCCTATGTTTCAGAATAGTTTATCTGCAGACTCTGCATAAGATTTGCTAAAATGGCAGAACCAGGTCCTGAATCATGGGTTGATTGGCTGTCTAGATAGTTTGGATGATTTTGCTCTCTATTGCAAACTTTCGGATTATATTAAGATTGTAATTTGGAGACTGATGGGGAGAAGATATGTATAGATATACTGACTACATTCCGTTGAGATTTATGTGATGGGCATAAGAACCAATAAGATCACTGATATTGACGGTTTTGTATGATTGGTTGATAATTAGATTTTACAAACATTAGAGAAACTAATTGCTGATGGATCATCTCGGAGTATTGCACATATGGTTGTAGAAGATATAAAATCGACTAAGTCAATACAGGAAGAGCGTGAA
Source organism: Solanum acaule (assembly GCA_036250505.1). Lineage (NCBI taxonomy): Eukaryota > Viridiplantae > Streptophyta > Magnoliopsida > Solanales > Solanaceae > Solanum > Solanum acaule. Next base: position 5,882 of record JAJOOR010007370.1, on the reverse strand, counting down.
TATTTCAAAATATGATTGGAATAGCAATTCGTTGGCATAGCTTTATTATAAAAGATTGGTGAACTTCCTCTGAGTTTGCTACCCCAGCTACTTCATTTATATTTTAGTTTAATTGCTAAATAGATTATCAGCCTAGGAGGTAAATTGCTTGACCTCATATGAATTGCTAAATCCCACTTTTTATTTTTTCAATTTTTTTTGGGTGTTGTGGGAGTTTGGTGGTGGCGTTCTGTGAAGGCACATTGCCCATACTTCATATAAGTTAAGAAAATTTCTAATCACTTATAGCACCAAAAAAAGTGATACATCTGTATCATTTAGAAGTTCATACCAGAGAAACATTTATATTATCATTTTTTACAATTATTTCTGTTCTGTGAGTCTAAGAGATCCATGTACCAGGTAGCTTTATTTGGATCAAGTAGAAAGGATGAAGTGGTTAGTTGAACATCTTAATTATCACGAAACACTTCTTTCCCATTTGAATGTTTGTGTGCTTTAAAAAATTGTTATGGACTGTGGCTGTATGCCTATATCTGAGTTATTGCAGGGTTCTCGAAAAATAGCATTTCATTGGTGAAAGATACTGGTTGTAATGGCGATGATTCTTGGTACTGTGACTCATATTTATCACCAAAAAGTTCGAAACAAGAATAACTGATACTTGGGCATCGTTTTTACCTGACAGGTCCATTTTTGCAGTACAAAGTATGCTCTGTTAACTGGTGCGATGATGAAATGACAATGAAGCTATTGGCTTACATGTTTAATTTATATTTCCTGCCATTGACTTGGTTTTTACTTTTCAATATAGGAATGGAGATAATTATGCTGGGGAATATTTTGCTGATAAGATGCATGGTTTCGGAGTATATGTTTTTGCAAATGGGCATCGGTATGAAGGAGCCTGGCATGAGGGAAGGAGACAAGGGCTTGGGATGTATACTTTTAGAAACGAGGAAACCCAGTCTGGCCATTGGCAAAATGGGGTCCTTGACATTCCAAGCACACAGAATAACTCCTATCCTGTATCTGCTGTTGCTGTTTACCATTCCAAAGTGCTAAATGCTGTACAGGTGAATTATTGGTTTATCTTTTAAAAACTAGTTATTACATCTGATGTTGATATAGAAACAGGATATTTATTTTCTAGGCTACTCAGATAGATCTTCTTCTCCAGCCCATGATACAGAGTGTCATAGGCTCGTTCCCTTAAGTAGTACTTGAGTTGTCTTATAAAGGATTATATACTAACATAATTATAGCCTGTTTAGCCAAGCTTTTGGGAGGCCTACTTTTTAAAAGTTGTCTTTTGAAAGATTTTAGTAGGAGAAAATAAGTAATTTGGAGAGTAGGAAAAACTGTTTTTCAGAAGCTAAAAAATAGCTTTTACCAAAAGCACATTTAAACAACATTTTTTGAAAATACAATTAGAAGCACTTTTAAAGGTTTGGCCAAACTCTAATTGCTGCTCAGACGTCAGAAGTGCTTTTTAATTTTACTAGCCAAATACAAATTGCTCCTCAGCAAAGTTACTTTTTTTGGACAACACTTTTTCATTAAGGACTTTTCGAAATCAGCTTTGTTTAGAAGCTTCGCCAAACTTGCTATTAGTACTTCAAAATTTTCCTGCAGAATTCAAACTTCTCAATGTCATGTACTATGCAATGACACGATTTATCCGAGTCAGTTTAATTCTTAATCTGACAGTTAGGTGGGAGAGAAAACTGCAGGTTTAATTTGGCCAAACACTGACTGCTTTTTCATATTTCAACCAGGAAGCACGGCGAGCAGCAAAAAGGACTTATGATGTGGCTAAGGTTGATGAGAGAGTGAACAGGGCAGTTTCAGCAGCCAACAAAGCAGCCAATGCAGCTAGAGTAGCTGCAGTGAAAGCTGTGCAAAAGCAGATGCATCATCATCGCAGGAATAGTGATGACCTTGCAATGTTCAACTGATGGGCTTGTTTCAATTCAAGCCATAAAGTGTTAAACCTTTTTCACAGACAGCTGCAAAGGGGGATTAGTCCTTAAACTATTTTTCTCCTTTCAATCACTTTTGTGATTTCCCTATCATGCCCCATGCGGAAGCTAGTTGTATTGTCTCTTGGATTTTTGCCTTGTCTAAGTTGTGCATTCTCCAAGATGCTGCATTACAGTTGTTATGGTTCAACCCCTTGCTAAGAAAGCGGATGACATTACCTGCTGGCTTACCTTTTTCATTCATATGTTTTGTAAATTCAGCAAGTTGTAGAGTAGGAGGTTTTGGTGTCCAGAGAAAACATAAACCCTACCAGTCTTCTCATGTGTACTAGCACTGCTGAGAATCTGTTGAAGTCATAAAAGGAAATAGAAAGCCTCGTCTTTATTATGTCTGACTAAAGTTATGTAGCTGTATAATTGTACCTGCTTATGTTTGGATGAGTCTTCTTTGGGTGTGGGTTGAGGATTTAAACACACTCAACTAGTACTTTTTGTTTTCTAACATATGATTTGACAGTCAGTAGGAGATACTATGTAATAATTACTTTTAACTATTGAATTATATTGGAGGTTCTATAATTTCTGTCAATCAGAACTATTTTGCGCAGATTTAGAATTGCTTGAAAGACCAGACATGTAACTATGCTGGAAAGGATCCAGATGTAAGCAATTTGAGTTGAAACATGAGATCATATGAGCAAAGCAAAATCAAGCATTCAACTTGCATAAGACATTGAGATTCCAGTGTCTAGCTCTCTGTCTGCTCCCTTAGCCTTCGAATGGTGCTCCTAACAGTGACAGCACTTGCAGTGCTGCCAAACAAGGGAACAAGTCATTAGTACTTTGCGTAACACAGGAAAGAGAAAAGCAAATGGTTGAGATGAAAATTTACTTGAGCGTATAGGCACCCACTGCTTTGACTTTACCACAATCTTTGCAGCCCCAAATACCAACAGCCTTCCTCTTCACGGCATACTACATACATTACAATGCCAATATCTAATTAACATTATTACCAATGCAATGGTGAAACACATGGTCTATGCTGGTATACCTTCCCACAGAACTCACAAAAATACTTGCTGTGCTGACTGACCTCCATCTTCTTAATCTGCTTCCTCAAACTAGCCCCATAACGGGTACCTGCAAGGTTATTCGAAGACATGTATTAGATGTAGAATGACTAATCTACATGGGCAGAAAAAAATAATGTTCATCAGCTGAACTTCAAATTGAAAGTTTCATTCATATTCTCTTATAAACATCTTGAAGTTTGCTAAATGCATCACTTCATGTTTTCTTAGCAAATAATTAGACACGTACCATACTTGCCGACAATACCAGCCTTCTTGGTCCTCTTGGTCTACACATGAAGAAAATGTTGTTTAACAAGCTAAAATGACTATCCAGGATTTCGAGAAGCTAAATAAATTAGGAATTTCCAATGTGACAAATTTGAAAATTTTGAATTAGAGAGTGAGTGTTAACCAATTTTAGAAAGAACAATAAAACAAGATATATATAAGATTATAAAGAGGAAGAGTAGGGTTCTGCAGAAATGAGAGCAATGAAACCAAACCAAGGAATTAGATTTACTGAGTCAAGCAGTAGGTGAGCAACCAATGTTACTGACGAATCTCTCTTATAGGTGCTGAATGTCAAAGTTCATTTCCAGTACAATCACCAAAAGAAATTAAAAAAAATTCCAAGATCCACTTCCAGCCACATTTCCTTTTCAATCAATTAAACTAGTAAGGGGATACTGAATTATCATTAAGAAAGAAAGTTCCATGTATTCAGCTTCGCCAATAGCCTCGCCCAGTTCAAACTTGTAAAGATGTTAACAAAACCATAACAAGTAACGCAAACGAACTACATAAAATTATCTGATCTGAATTTATTTGTAGAGTAAAAGAAATATTACCATTTTGACGAGTTAAGGAAGCAAAGACGATTGAAGAAGACGACCTAGCAGCGGCAACTAACCCAACAATTCCATATGAAAGGATACAGACAGCAGTTAAATCATGGTACATGCACCCCATTATTCTTTTGTTGCTTCTCACCTAAAGCCCACTATATAAAATTTAAGCCCATTATTCAATTATACCTTATTGGCCCCTATTTTTTTTTTTTTTTTTAAAGCTAACTAGTCAAATCCTTAAAATAATCATTAAAAATGTTAATATGCCAATATTTTAAAAAATAAAGTGTATCATAGTTTAGTTCCTAATATATATCAGATGTTTTGAGTTGGAAGACTCCTGAATGGGTAGCTTAGCCTTTCTTAAGGTGGAGGAGAACCTTTGGCCTTGAAGGTTCAGTCATTGGCTAGACAGTTGGTTCAACTTGATATTTTTACACCTCATCTTGCTTTAGCCTTTGTTGAGGCTAGGTCTAATTTGATAGATCAGATTCGTGCCCACCAGTTTGAGGATGACAAGTTAAGAGCGATTCAAGACAAAGTAAGGTAGAGCTACAGGCGAATCTATGATTTTTCGAATATGGGTGCACTAAGAAAAATGTATTAAGTGGGAATTGATCCGAACATGGGTGCACCAAGATAAATGTGAAAAATGTATTAAGTGAGAATTGATCCTCAGTCCTCAAGGTCAAAAGCTCAACATTTAAACATGTGGACCAACTCGAATTTTTATAGTACGGGTGCCAAAATATAATATTATACAAATGTTACAAAATATATACATAAAATATCTAATTTTACGAAGAGACCACGGGTTCAGGTGCCCTATTTTTTGCACCTAAATTCACCACTGGGTAGAGCTAAGTCGACTTCTCTTGAATTTGAGAGAGTTTTGAGGATTAATGGTCATATTTGTGTGCCTAGAGTGGGTGGTTGGGTGCGCATGATATTGGAGGAGGCTCATTGTTCTGAATACTCTATTCACCTGAGAGTGGTTTGCTCCATGTGTTACTTCTCGTGCCTCAGCTTATCTACCTCCGTATTTGGTATCAGAGCTAGACCGTCCTCTTCGGAGGGACGATCAAGATTTCACATAAGGTTTATTTCTCGTGTTGTTACCGCCAACTTTTATTTATTTAGTCTTTTACTTTTTTTAGAACCTTTAGTCTTGAAAAGTGTGTATATTCATAAACTTTGTTTATACTATCTTCATATATTAATTGTAGTACCTTTTATCTTTTGTTATAATCTTTTAAACATTCGTAGTTATAAGGTTTGTCCATAGTTTTTTTCCATATATTAGTTGTAGTGTGTTTCCTTAGACTTTAGAACAAATAACTTGTGTCTTTTCTTAGATTTTAGAACAAATATATGCTTGAGTCTTTATTGTCAAAAAACAACAAAAATATGTCTATTTTAGAGTCTTTACCATTGTCTTCCACTTCTTGGAAATCTACGTCTTTCTCGTCGACGTCTAGTTCATGTAAATCCTTAGCCAAGGTAAACAGAGTAAAACGTTGTCGTCTAAATACGACTACCTTTATGAAGTAGATGTGTTACCCCCAGAAAATAAAATATCGTCCACATATCTACCACTATTAAAACCATATTCTGCCTTTGTAAAAAAGTCTTGTAATCCTTGGATGCAAATCCGCTCCTTGGTCCAACAAGAGCCAAAGGAGTAAAGGAATATGTTGTGTCAAAACTTGACCAACACCCTTTCTTGCAAATCAAGAGGAACAGTTCATCACTTTGCAAATACCAGAGGATTTTTCGCGATAGTGGAAAAGCCTGGGTTTTTGAAATGACCCAAAAAGTTCTTAAAAATGTGTTTCGGAAGTTACCGGAAACTTGTTTAGCTATATATAAAAAAAATCCATTTCATTTTTCGAAAATCCGACTTCATATTCTTGTTTAGGGGGTCAAATTGAGTGGGAAATGGGTCTAACCCAAATTTTAGAGCAACCGTATCAAAA
>JAJOOR010007369.1:0-37279 GCA_036250505.1 Solanum acaule | reverse complement strand
ATATATATATATATATATGGTGTCGCCACTAAATAGAAGCGAAGCCAAAATATTGAATTTATTGAGTCTAAATAAATTATTTATTCATATTGAATATATTTTTTTAAATACAAAATTATAAGAATCTTAAAGATAAAATTCTATCACACTAAAAATTTTGTGTGCCCTTCTTCTTTTTATCATTTCAAGTTCTCCTAGAAAAGAAAGAGATTAAAAAGAATTGAGATAAAATGAAAGAAAAAAATCATAACCTGAAAATTTTTGGAGACAATATCATCATGAAGAGCAATGTGATTTCTGCATTTACAACAACTATATATCCTTGGACCTACTAATCCTTCTTCCATATATGTTGAAAAAATTGAATGTTCTCACAAAACAAGAGGATCAATAAGTAATTAAAGCTTGATTAGTATTTAATGATCAATTAGTTTGTAGAAAGATTAATTTCTTGCTTGCTTGAAGCAAAAACTTTGTTCAAGTTGGCTAACATCAATAATTAGACTGAAAATAAGATGAAAGAGAAAGGAATTAATAAGAAAATAAAATACTTGATTAAAGATTAATTTACAAATTAACAAGTGGTAGTAGATTGCAAGTGCAATCAACCAACATTTTTAGATAAAATAATTAGGTGTTGATAAGGATGGGATTCACTATTTAATTGTTTTAGAGATAATCTTATGATCATTAATTAGTTATTATTATAACTTGTGAATTAATAATAACAACCTCCCCCACCCTTATGTTATGGTAAAAATGGATAAATATTTATTTTTATTTGATATTTATATCATGGCAATAGATATATTATATATGTTTATACGTAAATTCTTAATACTTAATCATGGTTAATTAATATGTATTTTAACCTAATTAAATGAGTTAATTATATTAACATCCAATGCAGGAAGTAAAACCTCTATAAATTAATATAGGTGGGACCATGAAATTTTATTATTTTATAGAGATATTATTTAAATGATAAATTAATATTTATTAATTTAAAGAATGGTTTGAGATTTAATGAAGGTTAATTTTGATTATATCAAAATCATTGTATCTTAATTACTAATTTATGTATCATATTTATTGATTTCACATTTAAAAAAAAATACATAAAGTACAATGAATACATCAAAATCATTGTATCTTACTAATTTATGTATCATATTTATTGAATTATTACTATGGTGCAAACAAAAGAGCATGGATGACAGGTGTGCTTTTTGATGAATATATTCGTTGGTTTGACCAGAAAATGCATGGTAGACGAATTTTGCTTAAGGTATATAATTGTCCATCCCATAATAGAAATATTGAAGGACTGCAAAATGTTGAATTATTTTTCTTGCCACCCAACATGACATCCAAAATTTAACCTTGTGATGCTGGGATAATAAGAGCTTTAAAGATGTATTATCGTAAAAGATTTTATCGTAGGATATTAGAAGACCATGAAGTGGGACAAACTGATCCAACAAAGATTAATGTTTTGGATGCTATCATCTTTGCAATCCCTGCTTGGACAACAAATGTTCAGCTAAGAGATAATAGCAAATAGTTTCGACACTGTAAAATTCGTTTTGGGGATGCAATCTTAAAGAATTTGAATGAACCCACTTGTGAAAACGTCATTCATGAACTTGAAGTCATGATTAATGATCTTGGTTACCACAATAAAATGGATGTCAATAACCTGTTGGATTATCTGGGTGAAAGTGATACATGTTTAGAGGTCTAGAGCTTAGAAGAAATTGTGGATACCATCAGAAAAAACAATGTTGATGATGAAGTTGAAGATGATACAATATACCTTTGGAATTAGTTACGCGTAAGGAAACACTTATCATATCTAGAACTCTTCACAATTTTATGGTCCAGTTCGAAAAGACAATACCAGTGCTCTTGGATGCAATAAGAAAAAATAGAGATGAGCTTCAACTAGATTTAAATTTTAAGAAAAAACAAAATACAATAGAATCATATTTCACTAAATTGTCTTAGATATATTTGTACTTTTAAAGAATTATTAATTTATGATAACAAAGCAAAAGCCCATCTGGCCGATATCAAGCTGGATGAGAAGGCAAACCAACCCTCCGATATTAATGGGACCATATATTTATATAGGAGTCTTCCGGAAATATATTATCTTATCGAAATTGGCGATTTTTTTCCATTGGCCCAAGTTGGGACCGGAGGAAAATATTACTTTAGTGAGATTATTAATTTATCGAGTATTAATTTATAGAGATTTTACTGTATGTACCATCCAATAATATGTTTGGAATTTTGTAGCATATATGTGTTCATACACTTATTCAACCACAATAATATATTTAGTATAATCTCGTAAAGGTTTGGAAGGATAAAATATATGTAAACATTATTTTTACCTTGGATGATAGAAAGGTTGTTTTTTTGAAGCACAAATATACTTATTATCAGCGTAAACACATTTTGACAGAAATATTATATACGAGCAGATACACTTATTAAGCATGCAACACAGTGTATTTCACCATTATTATATGCTTAAATACAATATATTCCGCTACAGGGATGATGTATATGCACGAATGCACTTATTATATATGCACATATATAATTTGTTTCACTATTATTATGTGCATAAATATAATGTATTCTACTACTGAGATGTTGAATATGCTCGGATATACTTATTATGCGCACGTATGTAATGTACGTATTCTGCTATAGAGACATAGAATACGCTTTACTACATTTATTATGTGTGCAAATATAATGTATTTCACTATTATTATGCGCGTAAATACAATATATTTCATTATTATTATGTACATAAATATATTCCATTAAATTTTGAAACTAAGATACTGCTATGTGTTATAATTAAACAAAATCTTGCAACTTTACATATCTGACCAGTGTAATAATGCTATTTATGAAATTTCTCTTAATTCAAATAAAAATTACATTATAGATAAAATATCAACAAAAAAAGTTTACATATATTATGGATGATCAATTCTCTTGCTTTTTCATATGTTTATTCTTTATTTTTTGAACAATTAAATTTGATAATTGCATAAAATGAAAGTAAGACAATATCCTTGTGAACTTTTAAATCATAAAAAAGTTATACTTATAGATTTCTTGTCATAACAAATTTTATTTTCAATCTCCACATAAGACAAAAAAAAAGTAATGCGGTGAACGTGGATCGAACACGTGACCTTCAGATCTTCAGTCTGACGCTCTCCCAACTGAGCTATCCCCGCAATTGTGAAATAGTCAGCACTAACTTTATAATTCTCAGATATCTAAATCTCAATAATGATTATTAATATTTTGTCTCTGAATATGAAAATTAAATAATCACTACTGTAATATATTTGGGATTACTTTTTAAAAAAAAGTTTTTATGTTATTTTGTATTGTATAATTTTTTTTTCTATAGAATCTTTTTCTCACCAGAGGTAATGATAAAAATTCTAAAATTAATTATATTGCTACATATGCTAGATCACGGATAAATGAAAGTTACAAGAATTCAAAAATAGAAAATATGAACTTAATTATTGGAGCACCATTAAAAAATAAAGAAATATAATAGCAATTACCATAACTCAATTCCAAATAAGTTGAATTCGACTACATAAATTTTCATTTACCATGCATGTTTATCTATTTAAATTCATATCAAGTAGATGTTATACAAAAACAAAATGAAAATGAAGTACTAAAAATTATCTATATTTATTTCTTGCATAAAAGAAAAATCCTAATAAGGCTAAAAGACTTTTAGAAATGGTTGTCCCAAGGTAAATACATTAACATGACATGAGTAAAAGTACATATTTTCAACTACTAATTGTACCACTAATTTTTCTTCCATTTATCACATCTTTTGTTAAGTCTGTATGAATTTCAAGAAATTGTCAATATTTTTGAGATGATTCTATTCTATGTAATTTTCAGTCTATCTTATCTTTTTTAACACATCATTTATCATTGTTTCACGATTAGTATATCTAAAGATCGACGTAAGACGATAAGAGCATGGCAATATCACTTCAAACAACTCTCATTTTCAATATGAGTGTTCTATTCGTACCTTTTCATGAATATGATCATTAAAAATCTTTTATTTCATTTATATTTTAAAAGAAAATACTACAATAATGTATAAACTTTCAATGCAAAATTAATGTAATATACATTGAATTTGTCAAGGCCAGAAGCTACCTGCTTCCATTTTATCTGAGGTCATGAATGACTTGACTATATATCTAATTCCCATTAGAAAATCTCAGAAAAGTTTAATAAAATTAGTTTTTTATTTCATATAATCTAAACTAATTTGGTTGACTTGCACCATAACAATATTGAGGTGGCAAATAATAATAATAGGGCAATTTTTGACAAATTAAAATAGATTAAATCAATAAATGAATGATGATAAAAAAAAATAGATAAATAGATATGACAAATAATGGTATTGGATCAAATTTTGACTGGTTAAACATGTCAAATCAATAAATAAATCATGACTTAGATCCTCTAAAAAAAGTTAAAATATAGTCTGAATAAAAATAACGAATCATAACCAAGTTCCAAACTTAAAACAACACCCATCCTTGTAAGTTTGAGATATTTACACATTGTGCTCAAGCAGACAAAACAAATTATGTCAAATATCTGTTTTGAAAAATATTACACTCCATATTTATTTAGAGAAAAAATTTAGCAAGTATAATTTGTATACCTACAAAATATACCATTCACGTTTTGTATAATTGAACGATATACAATACAAAAACTATCGTATATCTCGAAGGTGTACGGCAATAATATTCCCATTAATTTTTTTCTAAATAAGCCATATTTATACCTTTTCAATTTGTTCTAAATAAGTGATGTCTTACATAATTAAAAAGATATTAATGGTGTTCTTTCAATTTTACCATTATTTAATAAAATGAGTTTTACCTAAATAAGAAACTATTAAAGCACTACATATTTTTCAAGCTATTTATATTAAGGGTAAATTGGTAAAGATATTCTTTTTACTTTCCAGGAATGTGTAGTTATCTTAAGGGGTGTGCTCAAATTAAAAAAAGGGAAACTACACAAAATGGACCAAATTGTGAAACTATTTACCTTTAACGAAATCATGATCCAAACTATTTACCCGCTTACCCCACTTTCTCCTTTTTTATTTCGCGCATGATGTCATCAGCATCACTACTATGAATTAATCCTTTGTAATACTTTGTCAGTATATTGATACCATATCGATATCTTATAGGACTGAGCTTAATCCTCTTCGATACTCCGTCGGTATATTGATACCCTATCAATATCATATAGGACCACTAATGAAGACACATCAATGTTGCACGTACTAGTATCTTGTGGAGGATGCACACCAGCCTCATATGTTTTAATTAAAAACTCTCTTCTTGATGTAATCATAGTATATATATAGCATCACGGAGTAACTAAGTAGTATTTTCATTGAAACACTGCTTCTTCATGTTTGATACCATTAGAGAATATGTATATATACCTTGATGGTATCAAACATCAATTTAATTAGCTAGTTTTCACTGCATCTCTGCCTCCTCCTCCTTGAGATCATCAGAGTATATATAAACTTTGATGGTATCAAACAGTAATTGAACAGTCTTTTTCATTGAAGCACTGCATGTTCCTCCTCGATGACATCATAGTATATATATATATACACTCTAATAGCATCAAAAAGTAACTGAGTAGTGTTTTCATTGAAGTATTGTGTCTTTCTATTACCATCAGAGTATATATATATACCTTGGTGGTATCAATCATCAATTTAGCTAGTTTTCACTGAATTCCTGCCTCTTCCTCCTTGATACTATTAGAGTATGTATAAACCTGATGGTATCAAGCAGTTTTTGAGTAGTCTTTTTCACTGAAGCACTACATGTCCCTCCTTGTGTGTGAGCGCACGCGTGTGCGTGCGTGGGGTTGTGAGTGTGTGTGTGCGTGTGTGCGTGCGTGTGTATTCTATACATACTTTTTTTTACAAGATTTTTGAGTTCGATATTGAAAATTTTCTTGCACTGAATGTTGATCTTTATTTTATTTTTTTACAGGATTGTGTTTCTTCAATTCAATGCAAAATGTTATTCGTAATTTTCAGTGGTGGAAATCCGTGTGAAAGTGCATATTTGATTTAAATATTGCTTGTACCAGCTTCCTTTTGTAGTTGTGTTGCTATTGTTTCGACCAGATTTATGAATTTGAAAGTAGAATTGACTAAAATTGCATCAACATGTACGTATTGTATTTATTATTTGAATCCCAAGTTCCATTGTGTTGCACTAAACTTGTAACGTTATCCATCACTAGAATTTACGTGGAAGCTAGCTTGGGGAAGAAGAAGGTAGCTTTGGGAAAGAAGGAGGCAAAGTTCGCGTGAGTAGTTTGATTGAGTTAGAAAAGGGGACATAAAAATAATGGGGTATGAACTTGTAAATAGGTTTACTTTTTGGGGTACAAAAATTAGATTCCCAATTAAAAATACCATTTTTAAAAAAAAAGTAGTATAATTTTTTGAAGGTGCAAAGTTTATATTTCTTCCATTTCTAAATAAGTGGTGTACACTTTTATTTTATTCCAAAATAATTGATGTTTTTGGGTTTCAAAGGAATTGATCTTGTTCTTTTAAAATTAGTCTGGTTTAATACATAATGTTTTACATCATTTAATTATCACTAAGTTCGTAAAACTACTTTTTATTTTCTAAAAACAATTAGTTTATGAAGGTGTACTTAAGCTAAAAACATCACTTATTTAGCAACAAAAGAAGTAATTAATACTAAAAATATTTTAAGTTGCTTGAATAATCATAATTCTTTTTATGAGCCATCAGAAATAATATCTCTACCTCACAAAAATAGAAACAAAGTTAAGAATAAAATGTGCCCATATTTTTTTCTCTCCAAACCTAATTTAAATAAGTATTAATTTTGCTATTAGGGTGTGTGATTTATAGGAAGAACATAGAAAAAAATTGAAGAGAACATATTTTTAGACCCCACAAGGCCAAATCCAAAGTTCCCCCCTTCTTCCTAGCAAATTCCAACCATTTTCACTACTCCCCTCTCCGACTCATTGTATGTGGCATCATTTCCTTTTTAATTCGTCTAAAAAATATTATTTTACTATAATTAAAAATATTTTAATTTTAAAATTAGTTTTTTTTATCCTTAATAAAATGATTTACAATCACACAATTATGTAAAAATTATTTTAGACCATAAATTTTAAAAGTATTCATATTTTTCTTAAAATATCATGTCAAGTCAAAATATACCACATAAATAAAATAGCTAAAGCTGAAAAGGCATGCAGACTCATCATGTCAAGGATTTTATTAGCATAATGTATCCATCTTTGTTAGGGTTGTTGAGCAAATCAATAGGTAAACCACTCAGATTCTGACACATATATTTTTTTTTGACACATTTTCTTATTATTAATGGTGAAATGTGTCAATTTGCATGATTAATCAAAGATTCATAGTGGGTTCATCTTGAATTTCTAAAAAGATTCAAACTTTCTGCAAACTACTACATTGTTTTCAAGAACAGAGAAAATGGGGTTGTTGACAAACAGAGTGGGGAGGAATGAAATCAAACCAGGAGACCATATTTACACTTACAGAGCTGTTTTTGCTTACTCCCACCATGGTAATTTCACAAAAAAGATCAAAGAAAGAAAAATAGTTAATTTTTGCCTCTCTGTGTACTTTGGTTTATGTGTTTAGTTTACTCCACTTTTCCTTCTTAGAAGGCTGCTGTTATCTGTGATTTTCCCCATTTTGAATGTTTCATTTGGTTTTGACAGTCAAGATTCCTTTATCATGTGAGTTAGTGAGCCTAATTAGATGTGTTTGGGATTGTTAAGTGAAATAGCTCCTGATATGATTTCATTGTTTATTTTGTTCCTGTTATTGGATATAATTTACAAAACAACAACATACCCGGTGTAATCCTATTAGGTGTGGGGATGCTTCATGCTAGTGTGTACTCAGACCTTACCCCGTCTTGGGAGGTAGAGGTAGAGAGGTTGTTTCCTAAATTTTGTCATTAAGCAACGAGCCAATGACTAGCTTATTCTTTATCTGTATATGGAGGTATATATATATGTGTGTGTGTATTTGTGTTTTATGTGATTTTGGATGAAGTAGAGTTGAAGTGGCTTTGAGAACTTTTTGTCTGTGCTGAGGGTCTATAGGAAACAACCTCTCTACCCTGCAGAGATAGGGTAAGGTCTTGTATATCTTACCCTCTCTAGAAGGATTATATTGGGTATGTTGTTGTTGTTAGTATTGAAGTGGGTCACTTGTATCTATGGAGGTTCATTATGAACCATTGATATGTGTATCTATTGATTGCATGAAATTTTGAATACATGGATATTGCCTGCATCCGAATGACAAGTTTCGTGATTGAGTCCTGAGTAGCTTGCTTGTACATATGGAGGTTCAGAATTGAGATGTGTGTCTGGCTTAAATCATGTGTGCATCGGATTTCAAAAACAAGTATATCCAATTTAGTAATTTTATTAGCGCTTTTAAATTCTCAATCCGAGATGAGCTGAGAAATTCTGAATGATGAACGGTTTGAGTGTTATAACCATTTAGGGTCTATGTGTAGCTATTTCTAGAACTATGTTGCTTAGACTTTTCAAAAAATGTCAATGGGTGCGTGTCGGATTCTCTAAAGTAGTGTTTTTTTTTTTTTGAAGAATCCGACACGGGTGCAGCATCGAAAGCGAAGAGTCCGTGCAACTTAGTTCTAGAAAGTCATCGTGTGAAATAAGTGTCAATATCCTTACATTTGCCAAAGTTACCTAAAGTAAAGTTAGATTCTCTCTTCTTCTCTTCTATTCTAGAGCAAGTATGAAATGAGAATCGAGAGTAACTGTTACAACACAGAAAATAGTTCCTCAACCTTCCATCTAGGAAAGTCTGTCATTAGATCCACCCTGATGTCTTAGTATATTAGCTTAATCAGTGCTAGACTTTTTAATTATTTTAAGTCTTACAAATAGTACTTAATCTTTGTGAAATACTATCATTATAATAAAAAAGGTGCTAAAGAAGATGGATCAATATTCTTGTGTGTCCTATTGCCTGGTTAATATGATTAAACGATACTGCAATTTGAAATGGTGTTAGTTGGATTCTGTTGGATTGTAAGGTTATCTCCTCCATGAAAATTTAGTTGAAAGTTAGGTATGCACGTCACGATATGTTGATTTCTACATTATGGCTACTAAATTGTCATTTTGTAGCTAAGAGAGCTGTTGATCTGAATATAAATACAGAAAAATGCTTTAGCCACATAGTTGAATTATTTTAAGTATTGTTGCTGTAACATACGCTCTTCTATCTTTTTAGAAGGTACAATAAAACCTAGCAAAATGATTGTTACTCTCCTTCTGGATGTTATGACTAAATTAAATGCTGCTTCTTGGTAGCATATCAGTATGATCAAAGTGAGGATTCATGACATTCACGTGAAACCTTCTTCTATGGATCTTGCATTGTACAATTGAAACAATACAGGTCTTCAGTCTTTACTGCACAAAATGATGACTTGATGGTAAAGCTAGCAATTTTAGTGGATTTAAGGGCAGATTAATTGATTGATAGGCTAGAGGTGGTCTCCTGGAGTTTTTGCGTTATATGTTTGACATGTTGTGGTCTATTATGGATGCTTTATTGCTGAAATTTGAACGACCGCGGCTTCTTATTTGTGCTTGTTCAACTCTAACAAACCAAAAAACTGCTTCTCAGGCTAACACATGGTCGCTTTGTTTGTGTGAACATATGATGGTCTCTCGAGATGCATACTTTCTTATATTATATTTTTTTCATGATTCCTCTATTTTATGCTTTTCTATGATGTAAAATACGAAGCAGGCACTTAATGTCTAAGAGTTGGTTCTGCACCTCGTCTGAACCTTACTATAAAATCTATCTTACATGCAAAATATGACTCTGGAATATCATTAGTTATCATGTTATTCAGCTTGAACCATATTCTTTCAAGTGTGATTTTTTTAAATCTTACACACTCTTTATTATGTTTCCTTAGTTGATCTAAAATGGTTGTTCCCCCTTCATCTAATCTACACAAAAAAAAAAATGAAAATTACATTTTCGATAGCAGTCAGCTGCAACTATGATCTGCAAGTCCGTTTTCTTTATATTTATTTGAATTAGGATTCTCAAAGTAGTGTTGAATAGAAAGGTCAAATTTTCTTCCTGCAAATAAGTACAGTTTTTTTGTGTGTTGTCTTCTGAAAATATGGTATTCATAGGTATTTTTGTTGGCGGAAGCAAAGTGGTCCATTTTAACCGTCTTCAGGCCTTTTCTGATGATGATGATGATGAAATGTCAGACCTTTCTTCTTCATGTCCAACCTTTCCCGACTGTGGATTTAAGCTACCTAACAGTGGTGTTGTTCTTTCTTGTCTGGATTGCTTTCTCCGCGATGGTTCACTCTACAACTTTGATTATGGAGTAAGCCCATCTGTTTTCCTTACCAGAGTGCGAGGGGGCACTTGCACTACTGCAGCATCAGACCCTCCTGAGATGATCATACACCGAGCAATGTATCTTCTTCAAAATGGATTCGGGCACTATAATGTGTTCCTTAACAATTGTGAGGACTTTGCGCTGTACTGCAAAACAGGCCTTCTAACAGCTGATAGACGCGGTGTTGGAAGTAGCGGACAAGCTTCTTCTATCATTGGTGCTCCTTTAGCTGCTCTTCTTTCTTCTCCTCTGAAGTTGCTAATTCCTAGTCCTGTTGGTGTGGCCACACTAACAGCAGGTATGTATTGTATGAATAGATATGCAACTGACATTGGCGTTCGAAGTGATGTTGTCAAAGTAGCAGTTGAAAACCTGGCAGAGAAGCTTGGCTACGGAAACAGTCATGGAAGAGTCATCGTAGAACACAGGTCTTTGAATCGGGGAACTGCTAGGTGACATCAATCACAGTGTCTTACACAGAGAGTATTCTCGATGTTGTATCAATTTATGATGAAGTTATTGTGTTTGCTTAACCTATCATACATATTGTCCAGAAACTACTCTTTGGTTATCCATGTGTGAAAGGTAATTAATGATCCTACTCTAAGTTGACAGTAACTTTTAGGCATAATACTTAAGCATGCATTCATAACTTAGCCTCAGTCGGTAAGTAAGCACTTCCAACTTTTGAGAGTGTACATCTCGACACTTCATCTTGGTTTTAACTAATAACTAAACACTCCAACTCGTCCCCACTATATCTCATGGACACCTGATGATGCTGACATGACACATAAATTTTGGATGTGTCTAGATGATCATTTTGTGAGTTGGAGTGCTCAATTGACATAGTGGTGACAAGTTGAGATGTCTAGATGTGCATACTCAAAGCTGAAGCGTTTACTTGCCAACAAAGGACACGTTTGAGTGCTTGTTTATGTATTATGCCTAAATGTTATATTTTGGGAGTGTCTTGTTCATGTAATCGCCGAGTCTATGTTTTGGCACAGAAGATTGTAGTGCAGAAAATCTGTATGATTCCTGCTTGATTTTGTTGTGTGCTTTCCTCAAGTTATATTATCAGCCTCCCCGTTTGTCTTAGCCTCTATGCTGAAACCAAACTGAGGTTAGACTAGGCTAAGGGTGGATTTCATTTTTATTTTTTATTTTCTTCACTTACACCTCATACTTCACCCCGAGTCTAATGAGGCTCAGGTGCAGAGCCTTTCATTATGGACCGAGACTACAAAGGTAGATCAAAACACCATGAAAACTTTATAGACTTTATCATCAATCTTGATTTCGCTATACTCAATATGAACCCGAATAACGGAAACAAGTTTGTGTTCTGTTTCTAAAGTTAGTGTTTTAATGGGACAAGAGTTCGAGTTATAAGTCAAACATAGTGAAATTGCTCAATTGATCACAAGTTCGGTCATATAGGCCAAAATTGCATGTATTCCTCAATTATTAACAATTATGATAGATAAGTAGAACTTGATAATATTCATTCTACTTACCGTGTTAAATTGCTTACAAGTTAGAATGTCCGGACAAAAGTTGGGTGAATTATTTAATTGTTCATGATTCCTCACCTTATAAAGAGTTGTTTGTATAATCGATAAAATAATATTCTATAATATTGAAAACATATGTTGCTAAGTTATTATTCAAAAAAATCAATTGATCTGATTGCGCTTAATTTTTTTAAAAAATGTAACTCAATTACCTGTTGAATAGGCAACAAATTACACTATCATCCACTATGTTCAAATTTGTATCATCGAAAGTTACTTAATTTTGCCATCAATTTAATTTTTAATCCATTCATATTTTTATCATTGGTAAATCATCTCGTATTTGCTTTTACTATTATTGGAACTCCATCGCAAAATGGGTATATTTTATATGTAATATTTCTCGAGAAATGAAATCTAAAATTTACCATTTAAGACATAATCAAGTTGAACCTCCGTTGGGGGATAAGAACAAAAATGAACCTTTTCTTCAACGATGTGGTCAATATGAGATTTATGGGTCACTAAATTGGAAACAAGTTATTTCAGAATAATTAATTTTGGAATAAATTGTTCGATTATATATATGAATTATGAGATACAAAAATGGTGAGATAAATAATTTAAGAACTATCTAATATTTCTAATCAAATATGAAATAAAATAAAATAATTCTACATTTTATCTTGAGATTACTATACTTGTACCTCACCCAAACCATTCTAAAAAGTATAACACATGTCAAAGTTGTTTAAACAGTAGTTTTTACCTTTTTCCACTAAAAAAATTAGTTAACCATATGCATATGCTATTCAAAAGTTATTTTAAGTGAGAAGTACCGAAAATATTTTTATACTTGGCGTGACTTATTAGTTTCATTTCGAATTATTAACAGTCTTAAAAATACTTGTCTAACCAAATCTAAATACACTTCCAATCTTGCAATATTAGTGAAATACACTCCTAAATTCTTATCAAGTTTTGGGGTGTTTTCATCAACACTTCTCTCATTTTTTATTAAGAACCTCATACTTTTACGAGAGTTTGAGACCATTTGCTATGACATAACAGGAGTATATCGGTGTATTTAAATTTAATTATTAAGTAAATATGTATTTTTAAATTTGTCAATAATTAAATATGAAACTAATAATTTGGTTAGAATATTTTCAATACTTATCACTTATTTTAATCATGTAATATTACTCAAAAGAAAAACCCATCTCGATAATTTACCTTGATTTTTTTTTAATCGATAATTTACTTAGTTTCTGTATTTGCTCCTTACAAGGCAAAAATTGTTCCAATAATTTGGGAAACTTGCCGAAAATGAGTAGCTCAGCTCCATGGAAGCAGCTTCTTCTCAACTCCATAAACTCCAATTCCCATCTTAAGCATTCAACCTACTTTCAGCTCGTACAAATTCCTGCATTTATTCGTCTTCCTTCTAATTTTTGTTGTTGAATCAGTTTTTTTATGATTTACTTTTGCTTTTTGCATTAGGCAACTGTTGGATCCAATGGAAGACCCTCTAATCGAACTGTCGTCTTCAGGTCTCATTTTACCCCTTAAACTTATATGTTAAATTCACTGATTTCTTCATTTTCATTGTGTGCAATTTATCTTCTTTTCTTTTTTTGTAGAGGGTTTCAAGATGGTACTGATAAGATTCAAATTAATACTGACTCACGAAGCTGCAAGGTTTGTAATTTTGGAAATTGACTGCTTTTTGTTTAAAATGTAAAAATTGTTTGATATTTTAATAAAGTTCTGTAACTTTCAAGAATTCATGAGGGAGTTGCTCGGATGGAAAACATCCTCACTTTCGAGTCACCAAGGGAATAAAAAAAGGTGGGAGCTTCCTCGGAGGAGTAAAGAACATCTAAAAAAAAAGGAAAAGAATTCATATCTTAAACTATTTAGAATTTCTAGTATGATGGAGCCAAAATTTTCATAAAGGGAATTCAAGCTGTGATCCCTTATCAGTGTTGTTACTTTATCTTATTCTTCGATTTTATTATTAATTATTGTTTCATTTTCTTCGTTATCATATTCTTTTCTATTGTTTTAAGTATGACTTCTTCACTACTGTATTTCCTTTACATACTTTACTTTGATATGCTTTACTTGAGCTGAGGGTCTATTGGAAATAGCCTCTCTATCTTTACAAGGTAGGGGTAAGGGTACGTACACACCACCTCCTCGGACTCTTCTGGTGGGTGTTGTTGTTTCCATTTAAGTTGTGAATTATGTTTAGAACTGATGACGGTTTACTTGAATCAGTGCAGATTGAAGATCTTAAGCATTGCCCATTTGCAGAGGTATTTGATACTTTGTTAATTCATTATTGCTAGAGAGAATATAAATGATTCGTCTCATTTCTTTTTTATGGCTTCTGAATTGGGCCTTAGTGCTTAATGTGTAAATGCAACAGAGTTGCTTCGCGACTTATTGCAAAATGTGAAACATTCTGTAATTAATCCAACGCTGTTTGAACAAATCTGGTAATGATTCAGGTGTGCTGGTATTTCACTGAAACTTGGGAACAATTCAGAATTCATGGAAGAGTCGATATGATTGATGCATCAAACTCTGACCCCGATAAACTTAAGGTAATTCCGGAAGAATCTTTACTATTTCATGTTGTATGTACCTATACATGTGATAATTTGTGAGTTTATTTTTGTTCTACTAGTAATATATCTAAGACTTGCAATCACCTGCAGTTTCAGAGCATATGCCTCTATCTAGAATTAAGTGTCACTAGCTTATTTTAAGATGTGTTAAAAGCTCTAACTGGAAAGCAACAAATTCATTCAGAAACTTTCTGTATTCTCGGTTCCTTCTTCCATAACCAGAGCTCGGAGAAGGAAGAGATAAGAGGGCCCTATGGAGAATGTGGTCAGAAATCTATAATAGAGTCCGACCACTACGACCGAATTGATTATCTTCATGCGTAAGGATACTAGATTACCTAGTAGAAAAGATCGAAAAATCATCACAAACCTCCTTTATTTCTTTTCTATTGCAATTTCTGGTAAAAAAAAATTTGTGGGCGAATATTTACTCTTTCAATCCCTATTTCATTTGTAGGGTTAACTCGTGACTTCTCAGATCTCAGAATACAGTTCAGCACTTCGCCATGTTTCAATAGTGAAACAGTGGTGGTTTCTTCAACAAAATTATATTGCTTGCATACTTCTGCTCTAGATACCTTGAATTATCTGGCAACCCGTATGTTCTGGTTTTGTATTTAATTCCGTTGATTATTTCAAACATGTAAAAAATAATCAGCTGAATAGGATAAAGACTTCATAAAAAGCTACATGATCAGTTCAGAACATTTCGAAAGTTATCAACATTGCTTGGTGCTTCAAATGACATTAGCTTCATAACTGGTCACTTGATGAGATGTCTTGTTATGTAAGATATTGATGCAGTAATTAAACTTACTGCCTCAATTTTTTTTCTCTTGGTAAATAATATATTTTCTTCTGCATATCCTGATAATATCAATTCAGCAAAGAGAGGCAGCTTGGTTTACTGGTTCTGTGAGATCAAGACTACAATATTTGGGGCCTACTCCAGGGCTTCCTTCACTAGATGAACAACAATCACATGATTCATTGGATTCGTCTGCTGGTCCAGTCAATGCATTCTGCCTTCTACTTCTGGACCCTGAGCAGGTCTGAGTTTTTCCCTGGTCATGTAACTCTCACGAAGAAGAATGTTCATCTATAACTTCTCACTATCTGTGTTACTTATAGGTTGATTATCTGAACTTGAAGAGTAATGAGAGGCTAGCATTTACTGCTGCGCGAAGTGTCAATGGTGAGAACTTCTGGACACAAAATAAAGTCAACCCATGATATTTGATTTTTCTTCTCACAGATTATCCCAATCAGACAATTGGTATATGCACCGTAATGAATCTTTTTAGTATTATTGAGATAATTTTGAAAGGAATATTGTTCTCTTTGACTGAATAAACTAAATATTTCATATGTAATACGATCTCCATTACATTAATATAGAACTTTTCTGTCAGAATTATGAGAGATAGGAAAACTCTATAGGTTATATTAGTCATGGTTGCATACCTGGCTACCAAAGACTTCTGCTATTCTTCTCATATTGCGTTCTACTTCTGATCTGTGCTATGATGATCTATGTTTTGGACCATGATATTGTTTCTGAGATACCTCACA
Source organism: Solanum acaule (assembly GCA_036250505.1). Classification (NCBI taxonomy): domain Eukaryota; kingdom Viridiplantae; phylum Streptophyta; class Magnoliopsida; order Solanales; family Solanaceae; genus Solanum; species Solanum acaule. The sequence continues at coordinate 20,971 of JAJOOR010007369.1, read as the reverse complement.
AGTAGGTTAGCCTTCCCTGCAAAGCTTCTTGCCCAAATGAGTATTTCAAGTTATTCCAATCCTGAATAAGGGCTGTTACTTTGTTTAATGAGATTGTGGAATACTCATTTGAGCAAGAAGCGTCCCCAAGGAAGGGCATGCTAGATGATTATCCTCTTTGTAAAAGTAAAGGGCCTATTTATATTGTTTTTCAGTTAGTTTTCTGCCAAGACTGTGTGATTGAGAGTTGATTGTGCTAGCGTTGCAAGTTATAGAGTCGATCAAGTTTATAGACACTTCTATCCTTGTACTCAGGGGTCTTTGTTGAGTTGTTAGAGTATGATCTATAATTATTTCTATTGTGAATTAAAAATGGATTTGTTAGATTTCACAGTTCCTGATGAAAGAAATCAGCTGAATTTGAAGCACATGCGTACTAAGGTACCTCTACCTAATCTCTAATGCTTCAGTTTCTTTTTGTGGTCCCTGGTATTCTTTGTCACTTGCTGGAAGCCACTCACCATTCAGAACATTTTATTCAGAGAATACTAGTAGCTTTCAAATTTCTCCTACAGGATCCCTTCATTTCTATCTTGTGAGTTGTGATTTACCAATCTATAAATTGACAAAGTTTATGGTTGAAATGTTGTGACAATTTGAATGACCAAAACGCTTGTGCTAAGCACTTGCTAGTTGTACTTGAAGGAAATGTTAACGCTGTGTTTTTTTAGGTAATTAGTTAGTTATCTACCGCCTAAAGGCATGCTTGGAGTTACCGGTTTTCGTTCTTAATAAGCTTAGAAGAGAAACTGGGACTACCAGACAGCTTCTCGGTTCCCGTACTTACCATTTGACTTTTTATTACATTTCTTATTAGTGATCAACCATTTTCCAATTTCCTATATCCAAAACCCTACCTACCTGCATATGTCTGTGTGCCGCGTAAAGGAAGCTTTGTCATGATGCAAAAGACAAACGAATGAACATGAAAGACAAGTTCCGATTCTATTACACAGACTTATAAATGTCAACAATTGCCAATTCTTTGAATAAAGAAAATCAGTGTATCAGCTATTGCACACTTGGTGGGTCAAAGAATCTCCAATTGGAAACATATAAACTTTCCAGGTTTGTTGTTATCAATCTCCACCACACATATATCTAGCATCTGGGCAAGTCTTTTGGAGGATGAGGAAGTCTTTCTAATGGCCCTTCCCCATTCTTCACAATGAGCACCACCGATAAGCCCCAAGATAAATGTATCTCCAAATGACAGTGCATAAACCATGCCCCTGTGCATGAAAATGGTCCATCCGTGAGTTTAGTACAATGGACTGTAATAATTATGAGATGCAATTTAGTTTCTAATTTATTACCTGGATTGTCAGCAACGAATCGAATGGCAGCCCATCCACCTACTGGAACTCCAATTGTGTTCATATATGGTGGATCCACCAGATTGAAGTTGGCTGTATCTGGATCATAGTTTCCGGTACCATAACCCACAACGTAAAAGCTGTAGCCATGAAGATGAATAGGGTGGTTCTCCGTGGAGACGGTGCTGGTGTCCTGTAGGATCAGTTGAACCTTGGTCCCATAGTCAAGGACATAGGTCCTAGTTCCAGTCAGTGAATTTGTGTCATTAGGAGGGTTATTAGGTGCCCCATTCACAAAATCATAAAACTTCAGGGGTACCCCAGGAAAATCTTGAGTGAAGTACCCACTGATGTTCTTGTAGTAAGCTTCCAAAATTGAGATGTTAGGTTTACTAAAGCTGATGTTATTCATGGAAGCAGCCATGACTCCACCACCTTTAGCTTGACAATCTTTTTGGGGATTCTTGGACCGACATTTTTGCACGTTTAGTCCAATTGTAACGAATAGGTTTCTGTCAATATCTTTAGGAACAGTAACAGGATTAAGACTTCTAAGCCCGTCCATGACTGTCTTAGCGGCAAGATTGTCATCAAAATGTGGTAAAGCTGCAGGTAAACTTAAGCCATTTGCTGTGGCACCAAAATACTGGAAGTAAGCTATTGCTGTTATGTTTTGAAATGAGACATTCTTAGCAGATTGATAAGGTCCCATGGCCATTGAATATCTTGCTATAGGTTTATCTGCTGTGACTAAGACGTTTAGGGTTTGCCCCGGCCCGAGCATGACTCGGTCCGTGGTCAATGGCTTTGTGTACTCTGCATCAACTTCAACAATTGTCAATCTGTGATTTGCAATGGCAAAGAAATGCTCCTGGTTCAAAGCTGCATTGATTAACCTTAACAAGTATGTCTTCCCTGGAACCGCATCTATTTTAAAAATATCTGAAACAAATCACTGACACTTTTTAGCTAACAGAAACAGTTAAATAGTACTCCTTGTCTCCCAGTTTATGTGATGCACTTTCTCTTTTGGTTTTATTTCAAAAAGAATGATACATTTCTATACTTAGAGACAATTTAACTTGAAACTTCTCATTTTATCCTTATGAGATGATTTATAGCCACACAAATATCTATCGTATGTTTTGGACAAGAAGTCTTAAAAGTCTTACTTTCTTTCTAAAAGTCCGTGTCAAGTCAAAGTGCATCACTGAGATGGAAGGAGTAACAAATATGACAAGTGATGATGCAACTTTTGTCATTTTCCCCTGTTTTTGGATTTAAAAGTTGGAAGTAAAAAGTTGCATAATGAATGTAAAATATTACCATCAGCGGAGCAATTATAATTAGGGCCGGGTTGGCCATTGATGGTAAAAGCATCAGCCGGTGGTGGGGCTCCGCCACTAGCTAAAACTGCCTGCTCAATTTGCACCATGTCCTTCATCCAAAACTCTCCTGTAAAACTCCCAAGTTTGAGAATAGCAAAAGCTTTTAGAAAGTCTGTGTATATAAGTTAAATCTTTTGAGACACTCTTCAGAAATAAGATTGTTTTCAGATTAGTTTTTGAGAAAAAAGTTCTTAATAACATTCTTATTCTGAAAAGTGTCCAAGTTATATGCATCGGTAGTGTAAAGATTGTTTACACTAATGGTGTAGTTTTATCTGTTATAGCAAGTTGTTTACCATTTACACTAGGTGATCAATCAACATCCATTAAATAGAGTTATTTTTTTACACTGTTAGCACATAGAACTTATATTCTTCTCAAAAAGAAAGATGACTATGTTGAATCAATGTACCTAAAATAATAATATGCTCTTCATATGGGAACTTGAAAGGGTAAGGAACACCATTCTTAGGGTAAACAACAATGGCACCATAAACAGTGGCTCGAAGCCACGAAACATGAGCGTGCCAGAAAAATGTCCCCTTCTGTTGTACCAGAGTGAACTCATAAGTGAAGTTTTGTCCAGTTTGTATGGGGCATTGTGTAATGTAAGAAGGGCCATCAGACCAACACGATAGCCTCTGACGGATGCCATGCCTGATGAAATCTTGAAAGCCCAGGTAAGCTTAATTTGCCATAATATGTGAAAATGAAAAAAGATGAGGGAAGAGAATTGAGATTTTCTTTAGTATCAGTTACCAGTGGATTGTGATATTGTATGGGGATTCATTGGTAACTCTGACGATAACTTTATCGTCTTCTTGAGCATAAACAACTGGACCTGGATAAATTCCATTGATGGTTGGAATGTCTTTAGTGTTACATAACTTAGCTATACTAGTAGTTTGCACCTGAAAGGAAAAAGAAGAATTGAGTAGTAAATACCACTTGTTTAATAAAAGTATGATGAGAAGAAAGTAAACCTTGAAATCATAGAATCTTGTTGATCTGCCTCCTCGCCATTGTGGTCTAAAGCCCACAACATATTTGCTGTGGTTATTGCAGAGAAACAAGATTACTAAGAAGTAAATAAACAAAGCAGTGACCAAGTTTTTCATGTTGAGAGTTAGGAGAACAAAAGTAGATTGACATGTTATAATACTAAAGGCTTGATGAATATATACAAGGAAGAGAAATTATAAGATGTTGGCTAGGTGTGTTTATATTTGATAGCTTCCATGATTCCTCTCACATGGTTTTGTAATAATAAGTTGTTGGAGAAATCTTTATTCATATATATTATGCTCACTGGTGAGCAAAGCAAATTTTTGTTTTTTTTTAAAAATAAAATGTATAGCTAGCTCATTATAGTCCCTCACCATACAACATTTTTGCTTAATTGGTAGCATATGAGTACATAAAAGTTAAATAGATTATGACTGAGGAAGTGGAGTTTTGCTTGCAATGCAAACCTGCTCTTTTTGAGTAGGGAAGGCTACCCTTTCCTCAACTTACTATTGCCCTACTTCTGCAGCATACTCCCCGTACGTTCACACTTTACTTGCATGACATGTTTATTATAACCCACCCCTCGTTGTATAATCACTCACTAAGCAGGGGCGGAGGTAGGGATGCAAGGGGTTCATCTGAACACCATTCGTGAGAAAAAAAGTATTGGTATATGTAAGACAAGGCAAAATTTATTTTTAATGTACATATCGTAGATGTTGAATCTTATTGCTTCTTTGTATATTTAAACCTTCATATTTCTGTATTGGCCATAATTGACAAAAACATTGTGTCTTAGCTACTGTATACAATCAACAATGAAATGTGCAACAAGTTGAACAAGGAAGAAAAAGAAAAATAAAAACTTCTACTAAGTTTTGTATGTAAAGCTAGACAAATAGAGCTGTATATATGATCATGCCTTGACCCCAATTTGACTCAATTGTATGAATTCCTCTATATACGTTTGATGAGTAGTAGGGCCAATGTAAAGTGTTAGTCGAGTAGCTTTGACTCAAATCCTATATATGTGTTAGGAACATCGTTCAATAAGTACAAAAAAAATTGTCTTCAAACCCAATAAATCAAACGAGTTATGATAAAATTTAGAACTCATATTGCTAAAGTTCAAAATTTTGATCTGGACTCTGATGGTTGGAGTGGGGTTGTGTGTATGGTTGAGAGGCGTTTAAACAACATTTACAAACTTTGTATAATTTCATAGGTGGGTTCGAAGGAGGGTAGTGTGTACACACGCATACCTCACCCCTACCTTGTAGAATGTTTTCGATAAATCCTCTACTCAAAATGGTGTTCAAAGAAAAGATGAAATTTGGCATCACGTGAGATGACAAGATGATTAGGGGCAACTAAAAGGGAATTAAAAAAGATTTGAGTGTGTGGCCTTTTGTAGACATTTTTTATCACTCAAAATCATACGCAATTTGTGCACGCCTGAGGGCCCTAAATTAAATCCTCTCTTCTACAACTAGATATTTTGCCAAATCTTCATAATGTTTTATTTCTTGATCTCTTTAAAGTAATTAGTCAGACAATTGCATCTCTTTCATTTTAAGGGAAAAAATATTCATAAAAAAATCATAAGGAAAAATAATTATAGAAATAATATTGTGTAGCTGCTTTTAGATACATGTAGCTTTTAAAATATATATAGGACTCGTTTGGTACAAGGGATAACTAATCCACATTGAAGGTGGAGTAACATTCGTGGAATAACTAATCCCGAGGTAAATTAATCTTGGAATAACTTGTTCCTCAATCAAACGAGCCTGTAAAGGTTTAGCTAGAGGGGCAAACTCGAGATCTCTCTTATATATCGACATTGCTTGTTGTTCCTCTTGAAGGTTTGAAGTTTCAAGCCTAATTTCTTTCGAAAGTCTGAAGTTTGAATTGCATTAAAAAAAGACCTTTGATTTTGAAAGTTGTCCTGAGGTTTTAAGTTTGTTCCAAGACAATTAAATATTAAGTACTTTATAAAGTTTGACTATGTTTTAAATAGTAGGGTCATTTGTGCACTTTATTCAAAGGCAAAACTACCTTATTAAATCCGTATACTACTTCTACCTATATTTTCAAATAATTATGTATCTTACCACTAATTAGGAGTTTCCTATTATATATTGAGGAAGCTAATATACACTTATATACATCTATATTTGCTACCAGATACACTAAAATAAAGAGAGAAACGCGTGAGATGGATGAAGGGGGTAAACGAGATAGTCATATATCTTAGATACATGTGAATTACACTAGATACATGTATTTGTATGTATCTGGTGTGATTCGCGTGTGTCTGGGATACCAAATACACTAGAGAGTAGAGAGTGAGATGGGAGAGAGGCAAACGAGATTTGTTATGTATCCCATATACATGTGATTTCACTTTGATATAGTGTATTGAGAACAAATTACACCTAATTTTGACTTCATGTATCTCGAGATATACATGTACCTGGACGCATCAAAATCTGATAAGATTCATAGTATTGCAAACTAGTATGTATCTAAGTAATTAGCTCCTAAACTAATAAGATTTATGTAAGTTTCCCTATTCAAAATAATTGCCAAGTATGAGCAAGCAAGCCCTATATATCACGTATTGTCAACAACTAGACACTCGGCGTGCAGGAAACTACACTTAGCTAATAATCTCGGAAGGAAATGGATGATCTTGAATTTTTTACTTTTCTTGTCCTACGGGCAAGTCTTCAAGGTTAAAGAAGTTTTAAAATTTTGATATCGATTTAGCTAGTCGGGAAAATAGTTTAAGACCACTCACCCTCCAACAAAAACATTATACCCAATGACCTTAAAAGTGAGTGTCTTTTAAACTTTTGACTATCACTTGTCCTATGCACAAACCTTTAAGGTAAAAAATAAAAAACACACGAGGTAAAATTTGTCAAACTTAAAGTTTTATCCATAAGACATGGATTTCAGGTTCGAGACCTTCATTCTAAAGTCATTCTTGTAAATCACCGTATAGCTACCTCCAAAGCCATTCTTATAAATCATCCACAATTGCTTGACATGCATACGTATTAGTAACTTAAAAGTTCACTCAACTTATTAATTAATTTCACAACCTATTAATTAATCTCACTGTTTAAACTTTTCTCTTACAATTCTGCTTTTGATAAGATGAAAAGAATTACAAAATAATATATAGAAGAAGTTATGAACGTCGTGCATCAAGATTTAATTATTGTACATGTTTTGTGAATTTCTTCATATAAATATAAGTTCGACGGAAGCCGTACATAACTTTCTATCTCCTCCCTTACTTAAAGAGAAGATTCATCTGCAAACTGGGACCAATGAGATTTCTTCATTTTTAACCAAAAGTTATGAAATCATGTCTTGAATTTTTTTTTAAAAAAATCCTAATACTAAGTGCTTCTCTGTTAATGGGCTTCCACGATGTCAATTTGATTAGTCAGGCCAGTGGTTCATAGTGTTAAAATGTATCACCGTCTCATCTTAAAAGTTTAAGTTATTAGAAATAAAACATTATTATTTCTAGGCGAAAAAAATTCCATCTTTCCAATTCATTAGGGTAAAGAGTTAAGTTTGTTTAAGATAGATTTTTTTCTCTCTCAAAGAATTTTAACACTGGAATTCATCATATTTCACACTAGAGCATGACAAGATTAAATACAAGACAATTTGTTAACAACAAGAGTACGTATGAAATGACCAAAAATAGTATATATCACCAAGGACAAAATTGAGCAATTTCATCGATCATAACAATCAAATTTGAACCTTTTCCCGATCTACAACCATATACATATCTTTCTAGCAGCTTTACGCATGCATATAGATATCTACACGTCTTAATAAATCAAATCAAGAAGACGAAAGCTTAGATTGGGTAAACGAAGCATGTTTTGTGAATAAAAGAGGTCGATTTTTCCCTTCTTCTTCATCATCATCATCGTCGTGGAATGTACTAATGGTGATGCATGAGCATCGTTCGAGGGACGCAAAGAAGGCCGATGCCAAACTTGTCCCAATTTTATTAGCCATTTTGTCCAATTTATCGCATGAAACAAAGCTGCAATTCTGCTGCGACATGGCAAATTAGTACTTTTAGTAGTACTATAGGTTAAATTTTAATTAAAAACAAAGTATTTTTTTTAGATGGAAAGAAAGATCCAAACGATCGTCCACCAAATAATATGGTGGGATGGATTGAATCTTTCTTTCTAAACAAAAAGTCTTGAATTCGCCCCTTTGGAAATGGGAAAAAACTATGGATAAAGAATGTGTCCCGTTTAATAGGTCTTACATGGTGTGCATTAGTTAAGTACGTAGTAATAGCTAAATAGTTTCTGATGAATTTTACTAAGGAGATATGTTTTAATAAAATAGTTTATTACAATTACCACACGTTTATGGACAATGATTGTATCATAAATTTATTGTTTCAATATTTACATTTGGCGATACTTATATGATCACCAAATAGAAAAATGAAATTACTTCAAATACATATAATTGGTATTTAGACAATTTTCACCTGACCCAGTTATTTATGTCCAAAATGCACGTATAGTTGAAGTTCAACCAAAAATAGCTTAAGTCCGGTCATAAATGAATAAACTTTAATTATATTCTAGTGAATTTAACTGATCAGTACAAAATATATTTGAGAGCAACATGGGTATAGTATAGCGGTAACACTGCTCCATTCTTAATCAAAAGTTTCAAATTCGAACATTGGATATAGAAAAAATCTTATTGAGAATGTTATCCTTAAATGAGCCTATATATAGTGTGCTCACAATCTGAATTTAGTCAGAGCTTTAATACATAATTCGAATGAAAAAACAAATAAAAATATTGAAAATGCAAGATAAATATATAATTAATTGGACGGAGGCAAAATATAATTATGGAGAAAGACGTTCTTCACCCTTTTTTTTTTTGACAAATTAAATGTCTAATAAGAAGACTAAGTCAATACTGAAAATTAATTCCTTCATCCAAAAGGTGAAGAGAAAAAAGATTGAGAAATATAAATATGAAAACAGGCTTGCACAATTCGAAGAAATATTAATAATGATAACATCGACATTTATATATATGGGCAAAATTGAACTATATACAAAAAATTTCAACTGCATAATCCATCTAAGGAACTATATAAATATTTTGATGTGTATTATATATCTTGTAGAACGAGTGAATTGTACAACCAATCGTCAGGAATATCAACAAGAATGTCCTCAAATGGTCTATACATCTCTTCTTGAAATTCATCGCTTCTAATATCATCAACTCTGTGGCCTTCTTGTACTTCCAATGTTGTCTCTCTCTTCTTCATTGTAGTACTTTTTTTAACATCATATTTGGAAGTTGTAGCCTCAACTGCATCTTGTTCATCACAAACCATAACTTGATCTTCCCTTGTGGAGTAGTCTTCATTATGATTTGGTTCAAGCAACATAGGCTTAATAATTCCCAGAACATCTCCATCTTGTATGTCCATAACATGATCCACATTCTTCTCTTTATCCATCTTCTTCTTGATTCGACACACTACAAAATCTTCTTTAATTAAGAAAATGATTATTTTCCTTAAAGAAACTATCTGCAACATGTTATTCTATCATCAACTAGGTTTTATTTTGGCCACACTCACTTGTTTCAAACTTGAAATTTCTCTTAAACCCTACCACAGGCCCCGTACGATTCCTCCTTATAAGATGTTCCCCGGTTTGCCCTTTCCACGTCTCCTTAGCACAAATTCAAGAAAACCTTTTATATTCAATCTTCTGCTTCTTCAAAGGAGTAATAAAGTAACGAAACTTCTCTTTAGAATTAGGTCCAAATATCTCCCATGGTGGTTGATCTCCATATATATCCGCAAACTGGATAGGACATTGTTCATTCAAAGATAATTCGCCTTTGAAAAACTTCTTAAGATAGTTGATTAGCTCCGTATCAGTAGGATGAAAACGTATTCCCATTGGCCTTGACATTGATTCTCGATCCAGAATTAACCTAAACTAATTATGTGAATTATGAAGTCATAGTTATCGATTTATACACATCTTATTACCCTAATGGAAATAAACTCTAATTACTTAACAAACTCAAGTTACTTTATTTCCTAAATTACTTTTTTTTTGCTGAGCTATTTCCTAAATTACTACTAAAATAAAGTTAGTAATTACTTAATTACTACTTGTCAAGTTACTTTATTTCCTTAATTACGTATTTACAATTTCTAATTTTTAGAGGAGTTTGCTTTGATATATATATATATATAAGGAAAAATTGTATAAAATAACAAACTATTAATTCAAATTAAATGCTATAATCGCAGTTTGATTTAATTATAACCCGTAGCAAATTGTTGTCATTTGCCTCTCTCCCTGAATTTCTCGCTGGGCAGTCTCTCCCTCGCCTCTCTCACTTTATACAAACACAAAGGTAAAATATGTGTTTGTGTTTGTATAAAGCGAGAGAAAATTATATATATACATATATATCTTTTCGTTCGCCTCTCTCCCCAGAAAATCTCGCTCGCCACTCTCACTCACCTCTCTCACTTTATACAAACACAAATGTATAAATTGTGTTTGTGTTTGTATAAAGCGAGAGAAAATTGTATATACAAATACAAATACATATATTTTTGTCCTATACACTTGTAATTATACAAATACAGATCTTTCCCTACCCAATTTTCTTTTGTCTTTCCCTCTTTATACAAACACAAATTATACAATTGATTCTTTTGTATATGTATACCGAAACAGATTATACAATTGCTTTTTTTGTATATGTATACCAAAATATACATATTAATAGTCATAACAAACATAAATTTTGTTATGGAGTCAATTAAACAAACTATAGCTATAGTATACAAATATGATTTTTATGTTTGCTAAACCTAAAATTTACTATAGATTATGGGCCAATCTTAAACATTATGGGCCGGGTCATTGTATTAGATCAGTAAAGGGACAAACCCGTTTCCTAAAATATTGAGACATTTGATCTCAAATCCAGAAAGAAGAAGAAAGATGGCGGTAATGGAGAGATTGAAAATGTTCGTAGTACAAGAGCCAGTAGTGGCTGCTTCTTGTCTAATCGCTGGTTTTGGTATTTTCCTTCTCAAATCCTAAAATATTACTTAACATTTATTTTGGTATTCAATTTAGAAGAAGAAACTCAATTATCTGCTTAATTTAGCTAATTGAATCATTAAATTGATTGTCCTTGTCAATTATCTGGCTGAATTACTTTATAGATTCGAGCTTCACTGGTATGGAAAAACAAATTCTTCTAATAGTGGTTTTTGCAGTCATGTAAGATTACTTTAAAAATTAAAATTCATCCATTAAGCTCAATTAATAAGTATAATACTACTCCCTCCGTTCATTTTTACTTGTTTAAATATTTATTCTCCAAATGACCTAATACTAAACATCATTTAATAGGTATAATTTGGTAAAATACCTATAGCAATAATTTTTTTCTTAATGGGTGTGTCAAGTCAAGCACGGACAAGTAAAAATGAACGGAGGGAATAATATCTTAATTTTAAAATTACATAATTACTATTCCCTGCCAAGTTTTGATTGGACACGGAGTTTAAGAAAGAGTAAGAGTTTTGGAACTTTGTCGTACATTTGTGTAGCTAATAAGCTTTTTAAAACTTGTGGCCTTTTAACATACCCCTTGTGGGATTTCAGTGGGTATGTTATTGTCGTATAAAAGTATATCATTAAAGAAAAATGGGAAGTTTAAGTTAAATTGTTTCCAAATTTAGAAAGCTGTCTAAAACGGAAATGCTGTCAGGTAAACTGGAATGGATGGCGTTAGTAAAATTGTAACTTTATACTTCTTTTTTCAATATAACTAAATTTTAGTCACACTGCAACTTAAGACTATTTAATTATGTGTGATGTGAAATGTCATTAAAATAAGTTGATAATCAAAATATAATGGAATGTAGGTATTGCTAATTTGTTTTTTTTGTAGTTTTGCTCTGAAAGTTGTAGTTTATGTTGAATATTTAACTAGGCGCATCAAATTTAAGTTCGAATTTAGAGTTATAATAATTTGTATAGATGAATTGCGCTCGGCTTGTCTCTAGTCTAATTGTATTGTTAACAAAGAGCAATGGAAGGCTTAGGCTTCGCTTGGTTGAGCTCGACTTTACTCAGTATTGAGTATGAGTCTAGAGAGGCATGAACATTAAAATGTATGCCTTGATCTATCTTAGTTATTAACAGTGTACATTTTCTTCTTTTTAGCATCTAATTTATACTTATACGTGTAATTGTACAAAAAAATGATAAGACACTCACAGAGAAGATCAATTATAGATCAAGAGGTTCTCTGCATGTGTTATGACAGCAAAGGGATTTGGGGGGACGGGGTGGGGAGGGAAGCAGTAGTTACTTGAATTATCTTGTCTCATATTTTATCGAATTTGAACGACTTCCCAGTTCATGATAGAAAGGATTCATCGAGTAAACATTTTGCATCAAGTGCAATGGATTCATTAATATCGGTTTTGTTTAAGGCTGGATTTGATCTTACCAAATCTGGCTGACCAGTGGGTTTAAAAGCCAGTATTACTGTGACAATAAATTGGACAAGTACATATCTGCAACTATTAAGTCTCTCCTTTCACTAGTCTCCTCTTTCACTGGGATATTGACACAAAATAGACTCCAGATTTTTCTCTCTTCGATAGCCTCAGTCTTGTTAGTGTCTGTTGGAAATAGATACACCCATTGATGGGTTGACTAGTAACTTGCTTTATTCATGAAGTAAGTTACAACTCCACTAAATAACTCCCTATAGTAAAAGAGGAAGAGTTATGTATTCTTGAATGGAGTGGGAGTTATGGGATAAAGGGTGATGTAACTCTTGAATGAATAAGAGTTACAAGTCTTAACCTTGTCCTATAAAAGGGAGGACTTGGGGTCATCCAAACACAAAAAAAAAAAAAAAACTACACACAAGAAGAGAGTTCCTTAGATAAAGAGTGTAGTTGTTGTGAAAAACAATACAAGACTCCATAGTGATCTTGTAAGAAACCGATTAGGCAGTTGGTGGTTATAGCACTTGATCCTAGTACAAGAAGTTATGTATAATTCCGCATAAATCTCCGAGTATAAATCCTTCAGTGTCAGTAGGGCTTAGTTGATTACTTTCCTGTGTGGCACATGCTATTAGGTCAAGGTATCAAGCCTTAAATGGAAAGCTTTAGAGAGTTCTGATTCATGGCTTTGTAACATACGTGACTCATTTTTTTCTTTATCGGCCTTGGATTTGTTTAGATTCCTTGTCCATCTAAGTTTGGGATTTCTACTAATTAACCCTTGCTCCATTGACTTACTACATATAAAATTTGTATTCGGAAGATTTATCGCTCGGTGGATAGTCACCCGGTACCTGTGTTGATGGAGGTAGAAGGTACCTGGTGGAATTAATCTATAGGTGCACACAAGCTGGTCCGGATACCACAATTATAAAAAAGATACATTGCTTTGTGTCTCTAATTAATATCTTGGTTTACACCACCCTGTTATCCATTCCCAGGTAGGCAATGCATATGACCTTGTCGCATTGGAGACTAACATGCTTAGTGATTGGTTGATAATGACCTATTCAAATTGACAGAAGGGATGAACAGGTGAAACATTTAAAAAGTTTTTTGAAAAATAGAATGGGTGAAACGTAATTCGGTATTGTAGAGTGCAACTTAGTTATTGCCTTTGAGATCCACTTATGAGCTATCTTTTCCACCTGCTGTTTGCTTTGACTTTGTGAAATAATTGGTCTTATGTTTCTTGTATTGCCAACTTTCAGGCCTTTTCCTTCCTGCATTTGTTAGGCCAATGCTTGATTCCTTTGAATCATCAAAGCAAGTCCCTCCACCTGCTCCAAGTGATGTGAGTAAACTATGCCTACTAGTTCAAGTGCCTGTTTTCCCCCTTTTCCCAATTTCCTCGTCATTTTCAACTGGCTAGATATGGTTTCTGGTTTATGTCCCTCTTCGTTAGGCATGATGGTTGTAATATTTTATGCAGTACGTCTTTAGTAGTTTTGATTCTGCTTTTCAATGTCCATTTTACAGTTTTCTCTCTAAATTTAAAATACGAGTTGTGAACTATTAGGACTGGTAGGTTTTGTTTGTCAATCAACCAATTCCCACAATTTCTGCATCGCCTCAATTTGTCCTACTGGCTAGTGTAGCTAGCTGCATTAAACACTTTGAAAGAGTATGAAGTGAAACATGCACAATCTATTTAACGTTGTGTCTGGAACTATAAAGATACCTTAGCTTCCCTCCAGTTCATTACTTAACAAGAAGACGAGGCGTCTACTCTGTACTTGAACATACTCTTCCCTTCCCATGTTTTGCAGGTGGTTACTGGTGTAACTGGGAAGAAACAAGGGTAACCTCCCGGTCAGGTTTTCGCATTAAAAAGCCCATTGTACTCTTATTTACACCCCCTTTTTGTTCATTCTGATCAGAAAACGAAAATAAGATCTTCATTTGTGTTGGAGCTGTTTGAATTCAGAAATTGCCTTCATTTATTAGCCAGTAAATGCAATGTAAGAGGCTTTTAATCATTTGAATTGCTTTGGATTAGAGATCTGAATTTGGTTCATGCAAATACACTCTCCTCTTATGCATTAACAACAACATATCTAGTGTAATCCCGCAAGTGGGATATGAGGAAGGTAAACTGTACCTCTACATTTGTGAGGTTATTTTTCAGTAGACCTCGACTCAATAGAAGTGTAATCAAAGCTAGATTCTTTGAAAGATGAACAAAGCAAATGAAGCAACATGTCGAAATTGAAGAAAAAGATACTAGTTAATAAGAGAAGATGGGAAGAGGAGACCGCCCCGTGTCCCTCCAACATAAAAGTACTACAACATTCAACTACCCATAAAGACTTTTAAAGATTCATCTCAAAGAAAGGATAAAACTAACCTCATCCTTGGATATTTTAAGATAAATAATAGTAAAACGAGAGAGAATCCAAAAAAAGTCACAAAATCATTATACCCTATAAAGAAAGAGTAGAGGCAGGCCCCCATACATCAAAGTGAACTAACTCAAATAGTACACTACAATGACTCTCATTATAGGAATATTAATTACTTTAGAATATGCTTAGCCCTCTTACATACATAAGATTGCAACTCGGACACACCTGATTCAAAAAACTAGAAACTAAAACTCACATCTTTGACACATGAAGATGCCCTAATCTACAATGTCATAACTCGACTTCATTATAAGAAGAAGCATTCAACGTCAATTTTACCAATCATTTCAACTTCAAACCAGGAATACATAACTTCTATTCCTTTTCCAAATAAAATTCATGTCCAAACATAATTACAAATTAATAACCTTTCTTAACAAAGATTTCTACTTTCCAGTAGTATTAGACCAACCGCAGTCAACTATTCTCCATTAAGATTAAATTGACTGCTGGTGTTGAAAGCTATAAGATGAACAATTCTTTGACTTGTTGCTGTTCCATGGTATGGCCTTCTTGAAACCCTCATATATATTTGCCTGTAATTTTATCAATAAGAATGAAGTTAAACTAGAAACAAAAGACAAATAATTTTACACATATCCTCGCGATTATGCTAATTTGGAATAAAGCTATTGAGTTCGATCAAATTCATAACCTAAACTCTAGTTAGGCCATAGTGTAATGCACATCTAACTGTTCCAACATTATCATTTATATCGGCATAAGTATCAATTAACTATGTCCACCAACATTTAGACAATTGCACATTAATTCCAATTATATTAATATCGACTATATAAATCTTCACTTACTTGAATGTGACACAAGTTCCCAAAATATCATAAATCAAACAGGCCCAGGCCCCTTCCTTTATGGATAGAAAATTGATCACACCCTATAGGTGAGGGCAACACCTACATTTCCACCATATTTATGCTTTTAATTGCCTAACATAGATATATTTATATGTGTTATGTTTAGCATTTCATATCCAGAAGTGTAAGTAGATTGGCTGTCTTCTTCATTACAACTGCCCCTATTACTATGTTGTCTTGTCCCATGTGCTTAAATTTATGAAACTAGTGAAATTTGTTGAAAGTTTGATCAGTTAGGTCATAGATACTTGATTGTTTCATTTATGTAGTAATCTTCGACAGGACACGAAATTTAAGAAAGAAAAGATGATTCTTAAGATTTAGGAGTAGTTTGGTTTGAGGTATAAGGTATAATAATCTTAGGGATACAATGCGGGACTATTTTATTATATGTTTGATTGGAGGTATTAGACAGTCATTTTCACCTAAGTGATGGGATAAGTTATCCCATATACAGGATGAAATATCAATCATTAATTTAGGATAAAATGAAAATTTTAAAGTTTGAGTTGTTTCTAGATAAAGATAATATTCTTTTTTCGTAACAAACTAAAAATAAAATAAAATGTGTCACATAAATTAAACAGAGTGACAGAACAAATTTATGGATCAAACTAACCCATCAAAACTTTTAGTTAAAAAATGTGTAACCTAGTACATGCTATTTGAAGACTATAAATTAAGAGTACGCAATTAATTAAAAGTTTGTAACAAGAAGTCAAGAACTTATTGTTACACACTTCTTCTTTTTTGTATAACGATAGTGTCCCACTATCATGATGCACACCTCGATTATTTCATCAAGTATCCGCTACCTTTCACTATTAGTACTGGATAATTTTATTTATCAAGACTTGGGCTGAGATGAGGAGAAATTATTTATCTTTGTTTTCTTCTTCTAATTTCTATTGCGATTCAAGCTTTGGGGTGTGTTTGGCATGAAGAAAATGTTTTCTTCGAAAAAAAGTAGATTTCTAATTTATTTTTCTCATATTTGGTTGGTGAGTACAAAATGTTTTCTGGAAAATATTTTTAAATGTTTGGTTGGTGAATGAAAAATATTTTTCAAAAAATATCTTTTAATTTTTGGCTTAAGACTATAAACTACTCTTTAGGAAAATAATTTATGACAGGAAAATCAACTCCGATAATTGATCTAGGACCCGACTCTGACACCCAATTAGAACACGATCCCGACGACCGTTCCAAAATCCTTGGTGTAATTAACACTCAAGGGTCTCTAAAGTTCATACTCATTTCATTAATTAACACTCAAGGGTCTCTAAAGTTCACACTCATTTCATTAAAAATTAGATCAAACCCTTGGAGTGTTAATTATACCAACTTCGTACATTAATCACTTGATCATATTGTGGTTAAGTTTTATATATTATAAGTAAAAAAATAATTGAGATGACTCGGCCATTCATACAATAATTGCAAATAATTCTATTTTATAATCATTAATTGGAAACATTATAAATAGGGTAATTTGCTTGCTCATAAGTTAAACTACACTAATATAACAAAAATACTTACTTTACGTTTTATCCCAATTTAGATGATGTACTATTTAATTTGTATGAAAAAGAATGATATATTTTTATTTTTACATATAAATTAGTTTAAATTTTATATATTATTAATGAGATGATGTATAAATCACACAAATACCTAAATCACATATTTCTAAAGTCAAATAACATTGATAAGAACAAACTGTCCTAGCTTTAGAGAGGAACATACCAACAAATAGATGCCACAAATGAGTGGGTTGAATGGAAGTTTGACAGATCAAATAGGCTTAATTTATTAATAGCTAAGTTATTGACCTGTCCAAAAAGTTACTGAAATTGGCTAAAAAGTGAGTCAAAAATTTAACACGTCTTACTAAATTTTAATTACTCAATTTGTTTTTTTTTTACATTCTTTTAGTACTTTATTAATACATTATCATTATTATTATTTTACTATAATTATATATAATATATCAAATAAAAAATATTTTAACAAGGATTTTTATTGATGAATTTGAGTTTCATATCAACCCAAATTTAATAGGTTGGATAAACGGGTCGATCAATAATCAGTCCAAACTATAAATTGAGCTGATTATGATCTTATGGACTAATTTTGTTTTCTCTACAAATGCGGCAAATAAACATACTAAAGATAAAAACAAATTTTAAAGAAATGTCTTTCTTAAAATGATAATTGAGAGTTCTGATTCTTCCCTCCCTCAATTCTTACCAATTTCTTTATATCTAAGTAAATTTTCTAGTCAATTAAAGTGCATCATATAAATTAATTTCCGAAAAAAGAACTAACAATTAGGATAGTAATAATTTCAATTTTAAACGGTCTAGAAAGTAATGAGACTATTTTCTATCAAACTAAATATAAATTAAAGGGGCAAGTTATTTTCTCTTTAGCATTATTATAAAAGAAAAATATAAGTTAAATTTATTCTTTTACTTTTATATATACCTACGTTTACCCTCCATTATACTATCGATTAAAATATATTCCAAACTATTATGCTATCAAACTAAATATACCATATTGTTAAAGCTAAGCTATAAGTGAAAAGGATCAAATTTACCCCTCTTCTTCCTCTTCAATTTAAAATCTCCAATCAAATAATAAATGAGAGCGTGTTTTGATTGACTTAAAAGTTGGTCAAACATACTTTTAAATCAGTTTTTTATTTTTAAAAGTGTTTGACAAATATACAAATAACTTTTTAAAAAATGACTTAAAATAAATTATGAAGTGTTTGACAAAGTTAAAAATAACTTAAAATAAGTTAAAACCCAAAAGTAGTCTTCCCCTACTTTTTATTTATTGACTTAAAATCATTTAAGTTTGACTTTTTTATTTTTGACTTAAAAACTAATTTTTAAGTCAACTCAAATGGACTCGGAGTATAGTGTCCCAATTTAACCATTCAGACTAAAGTTTGTTAGAGATGGGGTAAATTTAATTGGATAATATAACGATAGAGATATATTTAACCCGATAATATAACGAAGGATAAATACCAACAATATCCAAAAAAAACTTACCCACATCATGTTGGACTTAGTAGCATAGAGATTAGAAGAGCTTCCATTTCTTCTAAAACTTCCCATTCTTGCACTGCAACTTTTACCTATAGAATCCATTGAAGATAAAAACACAGAAGAACTATTACTACCAATCTTCCGTTTAACATTCCGCTGCCACCAATTTCCCTTTTTCACAAATTGCTCTGTTTCTGGTGTTTTACTGATATTTTTCAAGAATCGAAATGAAGAAGATGAAATCTTGTTATTATTATAATAAGGTCCATCAAGAACAGTGGTGGGTGATGGTGTGTTTATAGAGTAAAGCCTTGGTGGTGGCTCTAAGGATTTTGGTTTGTTGATTGGGAGATTAATGGTGTTTGGTTTTCCTGGTTCTTTTTCCCATTGAAAAGGAACAGAGGCGGCTATGGTGTGATGAACAGGGGAAGTAATATTTGGTATTTCTTTTTGAGGAGAAAACAGAGGAAGTTTCGGTATAATCGGTTTTGGCTTCGGCTTCGACTTCGGCTGTGGGTTTGGGTCGGATGCTTCCATGAGACTTTGTTTGTGGTGGAGAAAGAGGGAATGGAGTAGAAGAGACAATTGAAGGATTTGTGTTCGGTGGGTAGTAAGGAGAAGGTTTACATCTATTTTTGGGTGTTTTTATATAGTTTGTGAAAGCAATATGGATTGTGGTGTAGTGGCGAGACTGATTCACTCTTAATCAGAGATTTCAAATTTAAATTATGGGTATCAATTTTTATTTTTTTTGAAGCGTCACCCCCAAATGAGCCCTGTAATGTGATATTCAAATTTAGTAGGCACTTCAATATATGCTCCGAACATAGAGTGGAAAACCTAAATATATATATCATTTGTGAGGTTTTAAAATAAATGTTATTTTAGCTCCTGAGAAAAACATAGTAAATGTAACAAACTCTTTTTTGATCAACTCTTACTTGTACTTATTTATTTTAGCATATGAAGACTTGGAGAAACATAATTGAAGGATTTGTATTTGGTGGTTAAGGAGAAGGTTTACATCTATTTTTGGGTGTGTCTTATAGTTTATTGAGTTTTAAAATAAGTATTGTTTTAGCTTATTTTATATTCATGAGATAAATAATAAATATAAGATATTCTCTTTTTATTACTTTACTAGTTTAGTATAATAAAAATATTTTTTTATTCATACTTATTTATTTTAGCATATGAAGACTCAAGAGAAAGATAATTTTTTCCTTTTATGTTTTGTCGTTAGTATTAATTACTCATTCCAAAATAATTTTTAAGTTTATTAAGATTACGTATCAATTAATATAGATATTATGGTAAAATATGAATAAAAAATAATTAAGAATACAAAATTCATTGAATATAAGTAAAAGTGAACAAATGAATTAAGTAATAATTTAACTTTAAAATATTTATTTTAACCTTAATGAAATGATTTATAGCCACACAATATTCGATCATTCATTTTAGACCACAAGTTTTAAAAGTCTTCCTTTATTTCATAAACTCCTTGTCGAGTTAAACTAATTCACACAAAATGAGACGGAGGAAGTATTATCTTTGTCTTAAATTTTAAAACCATACTTATTTTAGGACATAAGAAAGGATAAGGGATAGTAAGGAAAAAGACGAAAGACACAAACATTGGATGTGGTATATATAGTGGTGTGATTGTTCTATCCTTAATAATAAGATTTGGGTTTGAATTTTGGGTATGAAAAAAATTCTATTGTGAACGTCATTTTTGAATGGGCCCTATAGTGTGCGATTCACATTTAGTTAGGAATCCAATACAGATTTCGAACACCAATCACATTTAGTTAGATATTCAATACATGTTTCAAACACCGAGCAAGAAACAAAATAAAGAAAACAGAAAAGGGTCAAAATTGCCCTTGAACTATATGAAATAGATCACTTATACCCTCCGTTACATTTTGGGATCAAAAATACCCCCGCCGTTATCCCAAGAGACCACAAATACCCTTCAAAAGTTAACATTCTAAATTTTTAATGATGTGGCAAGCCACATAGGACTGATTCCTCCACCTAAGCTGCCAACTAGGATTTCCACTAACCCATCAATTCATCCTCCCAAAAATTAACCTCTATAAGTTCCATGACTCAAGCAATGTATTCAAAGTTATGTATTCTGTTACTAATTCTACATTTCAATACCATGTGGCACGAAAAATGTTGAACATATTATTTATTTTGATAAACAA
>JAJOOR010007368.1:0-43249 GCA_036250505.1 Solanum acaule | reverse complement strand
GATTTAGTGTGATACTATCTAATAGGCTAGTGTCGATTGGTGCGAAGTAATAACTAAGCCAAACATCAATTATGATGTCTAATATGAGGTAAAGGTAAGGGTTAGTAAATTATACACACGTAGCCGGACCAAGGTGCGGGGTGAAATTCTCTAGATGCCGGACCAAGGATTTAGATATACCTAACTTATCACTTTGCATGTAATACACTAGAAAATGATTACTATTATTAGGATTACTACGTTATGAGCTTATGGGGAACACATTCCTAGTTACTTTTAATAATCTTAATATAAATAAATACTTAGTTCCAAGCTATCTTTTTATTGTTTTTATTTTACTTCAATTTAAATCCCCCCATTTTTATATAACGACTATCGAGTTAAATATTTGCTATTGATAATATTCTTCCATATTCTCTGTGGGATCGATCCCGACTCATAGTTGGGTAAATATATTGCATACGATCGTTTATATTTCTTTTCAAGAAGTATATTTGAACGTTATTAGGTAGTCTTAAGGGTGGCTCATTGCACACTGGAGGTGCAAAGAGCATTGGAACAATTACAAGACAGATGGTAAGTTATAATTCAAACTTTTAAATAAATAATTAGTTGATTAATATCGTTATAATATAACTTTCATTTTTATTTATAAGAAAAATAAATGGGGCGCACCCCCCTTGTACCGGAGGTTTTCAAGAAGACTCGTGTGAAAAAGAAAGAAAATGAGTCAAATCCGGATGTGTGGGTGGAGGAAAGGGCCGAACAAACTTTTGTAAGTTATTTAATTTATTATGAATAATATATACTTATAGTGAATATATTTATGATATGTATTTATATTGATGTCAATTTTTACATTTAATATGCAGAATGAGTTTAATCAGTACGTCAATGAGAATCTAGATAGTTCAGTCCAACTGACACCTAAACTATCCAGCCAAATTTGGACAGAAAAAGTGGTAAGGGGGGGAGGGGGGGGACACAAGGGTAGAGTCTATGGTTGAGGCTCTCGAAACGATGTAAAACGACTCAGTCAGGCTTACAAGGTCTTGGATCATCACGTCAAGCCGAGGCACTTGACGGTGTTCAGATTGCTGCTATGTCGACTTAAATAGCACAACTTACATCAGCACTGGCAGAGTCTGAGAAGAGAAGAATTGGTGAACAATAAAGAATGAGTGCGACCATTCAGCAAATCAAAGAACAAGGGTTAAACCTCGCTCGTCGACCTACTACATCTTCGACTCCCGAGGACACCGACGACAAAAGTGAGGAGGAGAATGATTTTGTAGATCGCGCTCCCTAGTTTAGGTCTCTTTTATGAACTTTTTGAAATTTTGAAACACATTTTGAATGACTTTATAAGTTTTTGTATTGTGATTTAGATATTTTTGAAGATTGATTTAAGTTTGTTGTTTTATATTTTGTGTGTGATGTTTAGATTGTATTTTATTTGATTGGGCTGGTTCAATATGAATTGAATTGATTTATATTTGCAGGTGGGCAGCAGAAACTAGAATCAGTTTCTGCTGTCAAAAAATTGTAGAAAAAAGTGATGGACAGTGTGGTTTTATTTGTCGCTTTTTTGCATTATTTTTTTCAAATAAACACAGAAAAGCGAAGGATAGGGTCCTTTAGTCCGTCACTTTTCTAGGTATTTCAAAAAATTAATTTTCAGAAAAGTTACGGATTGGGTCCTTTAGTCCTTCACTTTTCTGGGATTTTCAAAATTTAAATTTCCAGAAAAGCGACGGACTGCGTCGCTTTTTGGAAATAAAAAATAAATGAAAATATAAAAGTTCCTGAAAAATATCAGAAAGCGACGCTGTCCATCGCTTTTTGAAAAGCGTCGAGCCAAAAAGCTACAAACATGACTGCGCCGTTTTTCCATTGATTTTGACCAAAAAAGCGACGATGTCCGTCATTTTTTGAAAAGCGTCGAGCCAAAAAGCAGCGAACATGATTGCATCACTTTTTAGTCAATTTTGACCAAAAAAGCGACACAGTCCGTCGCTTTTGGCCGTCTTTTTTCGCCTATTTTTTAGTAGTGTACTTTGCTAAATTGGATTGCTTGTTCACAGTTTTTTTTATAATTGAAGTGTTGTTAAGGCCAAGGTTTTGGCATGGGAGCTTAAGTGGGAATAGTAGACTGGTTAGCAAAGTCAGTAATGATCTTGTAGTCGGGAAGTCTTTATGTGATAGAAAGGATTAGACTATGATCTGATATGAGAGTGGAATGGCCTAGATGGGGGACTTGGCACCGAAAGGTGGTGGGGTGACTTGAGATAGAGTGTATGGATTCCAAGGTAAATCTCCTTCTAGAAAGAGTGGTGACTTGGTGTGTCACGCCCCGAGCCTACACCCTGGGCGTGGCCGACACTCGAAAACCATTGCTGGCCCCAAATGAACCCTTGGCCTGACTCAACTCTCAGCGGAAGACTTACTCAACATAAGATGAACTCAAATATAAAGCTTTAACTCAAATGTCTCAAATGATTAACTCATAATATAATAGAATATTCAACTAGCCAGAAATAGGCAACTTAAGTCTTAACATTTAACAACAAAAATGATAAACACTCCTCAAAACACTACTGTCTATCTATGAAGCCTCTAAATGACAAAGATGGAAGTCGGGACAAGACTCACGACATCCTAAGAAACTAAAGAAATAAATGGAATCCTCCGGAGGCAAGGAGGCTCATCAAAGCTAACTTGAACTGCAAATGGTATCAACAAAACGCCTGTTGATGACCCTGGTTACCTGTATCTGCATCATAAAACGATGTAGGCCAAATGGCATCAGTACATTGAATGTATAGGCATGCAAAGGGAATACTGAACATAACATATAAACTTGAACTTGGAAGGAATGAAACATACTTACCTCGTCTCAACTCAATTAAACTCAAGGATACTGAAGAATAGTCAAAGATACTCAAATTCAGAAAAACTCAATTCAGTTCAATATAAAAGTAACAATAGAGATGCATTATAAATAAAGCTTTTAAAACAGTAGATAACAACTCAATGTATTTAAAAATACAATAATAACTCAGTTTGTATGTAACTATACAAAATAACTCAATTGGGAGATTATCTAACCGACAACCATCACTGTGAGATATGTCATGATACAACGTCTCGCCCACGCTGCCAGAACTGTCATATACCTTGCTGGAGTATAAGATATCATCAACTAAGTGGATCCACTAAGCTATCCTTAAAAAGCAATAAGGAATCATCTAAAAAGTATGACCCTTTACCCATGTTGGCATACATGGTTTATGAGGGGTGTGAGTTGTCTAAACTCTCCCCCATATCGGTGCTCAATACTACTCCCAAAATATAACTCATTCTCATATGCTTAAAACATTTCCTCATCCTCAAATTTTGAGATTATTACTTAAAAGATTCTCTTAAAAGAGATAGTGCTCAAAACTTCTCATGAACTCATTTGGAAAATGAAGTTTCCTCTTCTCTTAAATATAAAAACATTAACTCTTGATAATACTTAGTTCCCATATATTCATTTAAAATAAATGAAACTCAACTCTTCTCATCCTCATACTCAAGTACTCAATCTTAAAACAAGTTTTAAAAGTTTGCAATAGACTTTCAAATGATTCAAAAGAACTCTCAAGACTTTACTCTTAACTCTACATTGAATTTGAATTATGAATTATGAATTCAAGGGTCATGATTCATGTTATGAAGTATCTCTCGATGTTTAGATGTAGTTTAGAGTACTTAGAATCATAAAGGAATGATGCTACACTTTAAAGAACTCAAACAGGACAAACGACGAAAAAAGAGGATGGGACAAGCAACCCTGGCGCACTGAGTGGCGCGGGGCACCAGCTCGTAAACTATAGAACTTCCTTTCTGGCAAATTGCTGGCACGGCGCGCCAGCCCCCTGCCCAGAAATTTCTGACGAATTTTCTTCTTCGCTTTTTGGCCCTAATTCACCTAGAATCAAATGGTTTCTTCCAAATTCTCCTAGATTCGAATACCCAACCTTATTAAAGGAAAACACACTCAAAAACAACCCTCAAACTCCTAATTATTATTGATTTATGAAACGAAACTTCAAGAAACTCATCAAGAACTCAATTATTCAACTCCAAGAATGAAATAACGGATCACATGATTGGCGTGTGGATGAAAGAACCCATCACTATGGAAGCTTACATACCTCTTAGGGATCAAACACTTGGCGAAATTCCCCAACAAATCTCAAGAATCTTGACGAACATCTTGAACTCCTCTTCTTGTCCTCCTCTTGAACTTTTTTCAAAACCCTAAGCATATTTTAGAATTGTGAAAACCGTCCCAAATCAGTTTAGACCCCTAAAATATTACTATTTTTTTTTTAAAGCTGATGGGGTAAGGAAACAACCAAAATGGCCCTCATTAATTCGGGTAAATTTCCTTAACTAGATAGGCTGAACTCAAACAAACATTTCTCCCTCATCCAAACTCGGATTTCAACAAACTCAGCGGCATTGGAAAGAGGACTCAGAGATCTTTCTTTTGACATCTTATGGGCCACCTAACTCATTTTGTACTAAAAGTTATGGTTGTTTGAAGTTGACCCAAAACTCAAAATCTAAGAATGACTTGCACAAATCTCAATTTAGCTATTTTCAATTTAGCGCTTTCTAAATTTAGCTCTTTCTAATGCGGGATGTTACATGGTGGATCGAGATCCTAATTTTATTTCGAAGTTTCAGGCTTTCTTGATTATTGTATGATATTATATGGCGGATTCAGGTCGATCAATGATTCCTACGAGTTGTGTTATTTGTACTGATACTATGCTTGTTATGCCACTTGGCATAGTCTGGTTGCAAAGATTCAGTGATATTTCTGAGGTGAAGATGGGGATGATCTCCGACAACTTTCACTCCCCTTGCCTCAGTGTGGTAGGTATGTCTTATTTTCTTTCATAAATTGTACTTTTGAGAAGCACTTGTACTTGTTTAGACTAGTTCCTCATGGGAGGGATCAATATTTTCTTTACAATTTTATTTTGATGGTGACAAATTGTGAGTATTTCTATATTTAAATAGGGTGATTAGTTTATAATTTTTCACTTCCGTATTGCATATTTTAAATTAGGAGTAATAATTCTTCTATCGAGGTGTTAGATTAGATGTCTGCACGACCCGTGGGTTAGATCGTAACAATTTGGTATCAGAGACCCGAATACTAGTCTTCTAGTCCAAGAGAAAAAGTTGAATAGAGTCATGTAGATTAGTATGTTGACATCCACATATAACCTTTGGAATGCTATGAAACATTATAGGAAGCTATCTCACTTTTTAACTCCGTTCATGCGGTCTATCGCTTGTGGTGTGGGTTAAGTCCAATTGGTACATCCAGATTCCATTTGGTGTCTCAACAAAGTAAACTAGATGGTCAGTCAATGCTCACCCATTATGTGAATATAATGGAATAAACCTGATTTAATTTAGTGGTAAAGCTTGATGATTGTTATTGTGTGTAGCGTATTGCCTGAATGACTGAAATTGTGAGAGGTGTAATTGCCTAAATTTCTATGAGATTATGGACGGTTGAAAGTCATAACTTTATTATGTCTAGTGGTTTAGTGATAAATTTCTATGTGATTAACTAAACATTTTTGTGTTAAAAATCGTGCATGGACTTACCATTGATAAAAATGGTAAGGGGGGAGGATAAATTGTGACTGTAGGAAAACTCCGATTTTAAGATAGTCAGGATAGGTTCAAAGGTATGTGAGAAAAGATTATTCTGGTATGATAGTAGGAATGTGATGTGGTGAACGACTTCTCGTGTAGATCAATACTAGCTTTATAATGATGTGGTGCAAAGTTATTATTAGGCATTGTTGGGAATGATCCTGGGGATATTTTCAAGGCAATGTTGTGTTTTCAAAAGTTGGAATTGTTAATCGATATTGGCGTATGGGGCACCCTTGCAGGATTTTTTTTGAAATTTCTAGGATGAACTCTTTGGAGCCTTCATGGCAGGACTCATCCGCTACATCGCTCCTGTTGTGGCGGGAATTTTCCCCCCATAGCGGCAACCGCAATAGCAGGAAAAAAACCCTGCTCCATTTTCCCCTATTTTGTCTTTCATTCCCGAGACATTTTAAGTCACTTATTTTAAATCCATACCAATACAAAAATACTATAAATGTAAGAAAACAACCACAACGTGCATATATCCATGATTAAGAGGTTAGAACCAGTATATGTGTGTTCTAAAACAAGAAAGTAGGAAAAACAGAAGTTGTTTATGTGCCCAAACATAGCAAGCGCAAAACAAGTTTAAATGTATCCAAAATGGTGGATCCTAATAATCATCCTGAAGATCCTCTGAGGCTCTTTCACTAGTCCATGCCTTTGTACATAAACAGAATTCCATGAAATCCTCTTGTGTAAGTGTCTAGAGCTCTTTCTCATGGTGATGCATGTGAATATGACCTTGATGGTGATCTATATTCGAGCTAGCAAAAACTCTCAAACTATGATCTTCTTCCTCTCCCAAGCCAGTAGCCGGTAGAGAATTTTATTCTTATGTGTAGTAGGGATTGAGGATGATGCTCCTGGGAAACTCCCACATATCTCCATATGGTGGCCACGTCCTCATCCATGTGGCTTCTAGAGAGCTAGTGTTGGGTCTGGGAGGTGGGGACATCATCCTCCTTGTTTCCCTAACCTATTGAAGCCTAGTTGTTTCCCTCCTCGACCATCTTTTGACTTTTCTTACCCTTGTCAGCGTCTGGTTTCATTCGAAAAGGGTAGAAAAAGGGGATCCATGTGCATCTCATCATTGGCATCCATCCGTGTCACCCTTGCCTGCCTGTATAATGTGGTCACTAGTCCTAGTAAAAAGGGGCCTTCTTGTTGCCCCTATAAAAATCATTCCACTTGGACACTATTTGTGCCCCACATCAGGTTGAATCCCCTAGATAGTGCAGGCCACCACTAGTGCCTAGGATAAGTCACGTTGGTAAGATTGCCTGATGGACAAATCCTTTGAGCCACTAGTGGCAGCCAGCTCCTAGCATCGGCTGTGAAGTAGAGGCTATTGATTCCCTTGATGGTGGGCCAATAGAATTGTTCCTATAAATCCTCCTCGATTAATGTATCTTGTAGCCACCTCATCTACATCCCCCTCAATCGGGCCTTATACTCAGTATTCTAGACCTTTGGCACCTCCAACACCTCATTGACTGTTTGTGCATCCATTGGCACATCCACTCCTAGATGCAAATGGTAGGGTTGGGTCATCCCAATGTACAGTGTGAATAGGGTCAAGGAACTACCTCCCCCAAATAGAGCACACGAGAGGGAGAGCCTCCACCAAAGGGAGCCAAGAGAACCCTTCTAATTGGGCATGGAAAGCACCAACCTTCTCCACCACCTTATGCATATTGAATCTCTTCTAATAAAGGAACTTCATTCCCCCATGGTCTTGGTATGTCTCCCGACTAACGCCATTGAGAAACCTCACAAATGGTAGACTTTCTTCACTGTTGACAACCACTGTATTCGTAGAAACTGAAAAATATAAGAATAGATGTAGCGACCCTTTCGGAAGGATACTACCACTTAAGAAGGAATCTAATTTAATACTTGCGACAATTAAAAGAGATACCACCACTAGTTAGAAATAGACTAGAGCATTCCTTGGAACAGGCCGTAGAGAGGTATTCAACAATTAATGTAGGGAGTATTGATTAAAATCTAGTAGGGGGATTAGGTTCATAAAAAAAAATAGGTTAAGGATGTGCATCATGCCCATTTAAACAATTATTTGCGTCAAATTGAAACCGTGTAGAATTTTAACTTATGGCGGAAAAACCCTTCCAAGATAATCTAAGCAAATAACTTACGAGATTTTCATGCATAAATTATCCTCACACTTAAAAATGATATAAAAAGAATATTACCAACTTCCGAGTACCAAAATTAGCCGGTTCATGCTTCACACAAACATTCAAAACAAATAGTAAATTTAGTATATTACAAAACTTGGGCTTACACACCCCAAAAAGAACAAAACATATAGCCATTCTTATGTTACAACCCCTGGTGACATGATCAAATTAGCCCTCAAGATGTAAATATACAACACATAGATCATGTACAAGACCCAAGGTTTATACCAAATATAGATGCCTATATGCAAATGTGATCTTCCTTAAGGCTCTCAAAATCTCCATCTCCAATGGCCAGCTTTATGCATCCTCTCAAACATTCCCTACGATAGAAACAACTATCACTAAGCATATAGCTTAGTGGTGAAAAAACTATAGGTTCGGAGCCCTCAGATTCACTAAGCTAACTTTCTCAAGTCATGGGTAGCACAATTGAAACATAATAGATAAATCAAGTAAACAATACATTAAGGGTATCAAGTTCTATATTTAAAGATCCAAGTGTCTAGAACGCTCATAGCGCCATTTACCAAGAGATCCAATACCAAGGCTCACCCAATATATACATCATACCGTCACACCCAGCATAATCAAGTATCAAGAAGGACTGAAGCCCTGTATCAAGAAGGGTCAAAGCCCAATAATCAAGAGAATCAAGAACCATACTAAAAATGGCTTCCTAGTTCATACTTAAAATGGACAACTTCCAAACTTAAGACGGACCAAAAATCCAGTGTTAAGATGGCAAATAATCCGAATCAATCGGCATGCCAATAGTGACAAAATCAAATCCACAAGAAGGACAAAGTCCCAACAAGAATGCCAGGTGATCAAGCAATCCGTACAAGTGGGCGAGTTACACAGGTGTCTTGAAAGTCTTAGAGAATATCAATACGACAATACAACATGACAAAAAGTAACCAGGGTATCCAGATAACCTTTCAAATATAAAAGAAGATAACAAGAGTACAAGTACAAGTTTATACAAAAAGCTCAGTGCTTAGCCTAAGTTCAAACCGTAGACCAACCAATGTATCAAGGTCCTCAACTTGTTCACGAGTATATACAACCTTAAAAATAAAATTAAATAACTTCCTTAATTCCTAGTAGCACAATAATGTTGATGTAATACAAGATTATCATCACAAGTAAGCTTAGCCTGTACAAATACGACTATGCTCCCACAACAGTAATTCTGGCCAGCCTAGTACCTCATGTCGCAACTTATATTTGAAAAGGAAAACGGAAAAACTGGACTGTATATCCTTCATGAAGGATGTAGGTACATCTCTTAAGGTTGCAAATAATCAAGAATCACCGCAATATTTTTTTTATAAAACGATATAATCAAAACACTAACAGTTAATCAAATTCCAAAATTTGGACATTATGTCTCATATTTCGAATCCATAACAGCTAAATTAGAGTTTTAAATAAACATAAGTGTTTTAGGTATATGAATTAGCTTTCCAAAGCATATTTATTCACTGTAAACGAAGTTTTATAGAACTAGATATGCATAAAATACCAAACACTACCCAGCTCATAAACATATTTCATCACTTATCAAAGAGAAGGCTGTGTCTCGAATTTCAGCCAAAAGGACCAAGTTTTTCTCTTGTGATTTTGAAGAAAAATCTATTGAGGTAAGGTTCTAAGGTTCTTAGACTTGAGGGAAACAAATTTAACTAAAGAAGGTGTGAAAATGTAGTCACAAAAGTGATGTTTAACACTTGTACAACTGTCACTAAAAGGGGCTGCCCAAACAAAAAGTGTGCTGCCCAAAATGCATACATATATACCTATATGTATATCCCTCACCTCCCTTTCAAGTTATACATAATTCTAATTAGAATATTACATAAATACCCCAATACAATCCCTTAAATTACGATTACAATTTATGTTAAGCAAGTTTGCAAATATCACAACATTTCAAGTTCCCAAAATGAGAGTAAAACATACTGTAGTAATTAAGCAATGGTGTATCGAAATGTGAATATTGGTTTTAATATTTAGGGGTGTTACAATAGAGGGATCAAAGCTCATTCAATACATAGAAAGAATTTAGAGGAAAAAAATCACATTTTGGGTCAGTTGGGAGGCTACTATCCGCAGCCTCCCATTGTAGAGGGTTGCTTCCTTAAATGTGAGGCCACTATATCGGGGATTACCCCACTACAAAAGCTTTTGCTATAGCAGTAACATGGCCTATATAGTGGCTTTCATCGTCCCAACCTCCAAGGGGTGCGTCAATAGCTCCCCTTGGCCTAAAATATTATTTCTTTCAAAATTACTACAAATCAGTGTTTGTAAGGTGAAATTGCTGAAATATGCAAAGATTTGGAACTTCTAATCCAAAATCTTTCCCGAAATAAAGTTCCCAACCAAGAACAACCCTTCAACTTTCCCCACCAATTCTTACCCATTTTTGGTCCTATTCATTGTAATCCTTATGCCTAGAACGCTATAAATGTATTGTATACGTAAAAGGGAAGCCCATGCTTCAACAATTTCAACAATCACAGCCAACATTTTTAAAATTCAAATATCAACCAAATAACCTATTATACACTATCAATTTCTAGCATGTAAAAGTTATTACACGTAAAATAAAGTAAGACAAGTAGAGAGCGCGATAGTTACCTGAGCTTTAACGTTCAAAATGAAGTGATCGGGGAGAAAATAGGGAGTTTGAGAGGGTGAAAGTGAGAAATGGGAGAGAAACTCATTCATCTTCCTCTTATTTTCTTTATCAAACGCGATGAGCCACCATAGATGCATCATAACTGTTATAGTGGGATAAGGTCCCACGGACGGGGAAATTTTGGTTGTTGTTCCGATCATTGATTTCCAAACCTGTTATGCGTAGGATGGGGGTTGTTGTTTAACTTGCATAAGGTCTACACTTTTCTTGAGCTTGTCATATTAACTGATGATCTCTATGACCAGCTTCTCTTCCCTTCCACCTAGATAATCATTCAGAGATGAACGATGGGTAAATTAATATAGATTGTAATGATATGATGTCACGACCCCAGCCACCGTGATTGGAACCCACACTAACCCTCCAGTGGGAGAACCATTACTACCCGTGTAAGCAATTTTCAAGAGACTAAAACATTTAAAGATACGGAAGTAGGCTTAAATGACTAAATGAATACGGAGTTCCCATAAACTCCAAAGGTCTAACAAATAACTATCGTGGAAATCCAACCCTTAGAACTGAAAGCTATTGTACCAAAACTCTGTTAACCAACAAGTCTAAGAAAAGGGGATGAAACCCCAAAAACTAAACATAAACAAAGTCTAAACATATAGTCTGAATTCGAAAAGAATGGACTAAACTAAGGAGGGATCCATGATAGCCTGAAAGAATTGACTCACCCTTAAATCTGGTCTCGGTCAAAGATCTCCTAGCTGAGGTCTGTCAGTAGCTATCAGTAGCCGCTTGAAGATGCCCTACACTCAACAAGGAAAGAGCAAGTGCAGTATTAATACACAAACCACGGTGTACTTGTAGGATCACATGGCTACTCCGGTAAGCACAATATACATAATTAATTACAAAACAGTAAACACATATACAAAATGCATAATTCAGTTACCATTTTAGGAGCAACATATTATTTCCCAATATCAATGACAATTAGATATGAATGTAATAATCACAAGTGGTCCTCTCATCGAACCCACACCCAAACTATTAGTGTGTCGGAACGTGACACCCGATCCAATATACATGTGTTGGAATGTGACACCCGGTCCAATATATGTGTCGGAATATGACACCCGATCCAATATATGTGTCAGAATGTGACATCCAATCCAGTCAGCACAACCTTAGTCACAATCACACCCATAATGAACAATACTCATAGTCATACAATCAAGTAATAGATTCATGGCTTGTAATTCTTCACACATAATCATTTCAATAGATTTGATTCATATTACCTAATCACATACATGCACGCATATAATGAAGCAATTAACCGGCATATATCACACAACAGGATCGAACCATCACCTACCTCTAAACCAAGCCTGAATACTCCTAAGACACTTGAGCCTTCCCCTTCCGCAATCTTTCAGCTTGTTCTTGGTCTATAAACAAGTAATTAATGCAAGGATCAAGAAAAAAGGCCTATTTTACCCATATAATAATCAAACTATCAATCCAAGGCCAAACCCAAAATCCTAATACTCAACTAGGGCTTTTCCCACCATTAACTTCAGGCTAAAACCCTCCCCTAGTGATAATTACCCAAAATTCTAATTTCTAAGAATCAAAATACGTATTAGGGGAGTAATTAACTTACCTTTGGCGCTATAAATCATGGGAATCTAATAAGAAACTGATTTGGGTCGTCCCTTAGTTCTCAAGAACAAAGTTTTGCAAAAAATAAATAAAATTGTGGTTTTTCCCCGACTTAAGTCGCGATTGGCCTGCCATGGCATATCCCATCCTGCCCCAACGGCTTGCACGGAGACAGAAGCTCGGAATTTAAGTTCCAAGCTCCTATTTCAAAACACACTTCCAAACTCAAACGTTCTAAAACTACCCTTTTAGTTTACCTCTCCCTTTTTGGTGGAAGTTATCCGAAAAACCCTTGCTAATCCTCTTTAAGCTGGAGAACAATGGAGTGGAGGGATTTCTACCCAGGTAAGGTAGCCACCCATAAAATTTTGATCTACATTCATCAGGGATCGCCTCGCGGAGCCAGAAAGTTGGGTTCAAGTTCCTCAAACAACTGCTTAACGCCCAGGTAGGCTATGTTTTTAACTCAATAGTAGAATTATCTTCGCTTATATTATATACTGTGAATCATAAAATTTTGGATATACAGTATGGATGTTTAAACAAGTTTTTTAATGGTGATTTAGGATGATTATGGAATGGACTAGTTATTGATGAACTTATGATATTGATAGTGTGATCCTTAGGAAGGTAATTGCGGGTGATTGGAGTTTGATCAAGAAATATGGAGAAGTGATCACTTCAAGTGGGTTATGATTGTTTATTTTTACTAGTTATGTAATGTGTGCATATTAACTACCTGCAGTATTTCTTGTGCAATGCATGTGGGAAAACATAAAGGATGAATACAAAATGACATCATGTTGATAAATCTAATGCAATGAAGTTGTTTAATTTACTTGTGGCTTCAATTGTGCTTGTTCGTTGTGTTGTGATTGTGCATGTTATTTGTTAATGTTGGTTGACTCGGGTACCACACTAGTATGGATTTACTAACGGTTGTCTCGGGTACTACGCCTTATATGAAATATCATTCAATTGACTCGGGTACCAAGTCGGTACACTAACAATGGTTGGCTTGAGTACCATGATGTTGCACTAATAGTTCTGTGTAGGTTCTATGAGAGGAACAAGTTTTTTATTGTGTTATATGTGTCACATGTTGGTCCTTGAGTTTCTAGCTGATTGATATATTTAAAATGTCGGGGTGGTCTTTGTGTAGACCGAATTTGCATGTTAAACGTTGTAGATAAAAATTTGGAATTCTTGGCAGTCCGGGTTATTGGAACAGTGTGATAAATCAGGTATGACTAGTTGTGATGTTGTGATTATGTGGGACATGTTTCATGCGAGTGTTATGTCTGGGTAAGAATGTGAGTTCATACTATCTTATAACTGGGATTGAAATTGTACTTACTTGTTTTATTAAATTGGGGTTGCTTATGCATATTTTTTTTTATAACTGGAGTGTTATTAAGGCTAAGGTATTGGCATGAGAGCTTGAGGGGGAATAGTAGACTGGTTAGCGGAATCAGTAATGATCTTGTATTTGAGAAATCTCATTCTGATTGAAAGGATTAATCTATGATCTGATATGAGGGTAGAATATCCAAGATGGGGGAGTGTATGAATTTCAAGGTAAATCTACTTGTAGTAAAAGTGGTGACTTAGTGGACTGGGATTCTAATTTTATTTCCAAGTTTGAGGTGTTCTTGATTATTTTATGATATTATGTGGTGGATTCGGGTCGACCGATGATGTCTCTCAGTTGTGTTGTTTGTACTGATACTACTCTTGTTATACCGCTTGACATAGTTTGGTTGCAGGATTCAGTGATGTTTCTTAGGTGAAGATCATGATGATCTCCGACAGCTTTCACTTCTCTTTTCATCATGGTGGAAGTTATGCCTTATTTTCTTTCATAAATAATTCTCTTTAGAAGCTCTTGTACCTATTTAGAGTAGTTTCATGGGGAAGGGATCAATGTATTTTCCTTACAAAGGTATTTTAGTTTTGAAAAAATGTGAGTATTCATATATTTAAATAAGGTGATTAGTTTATAATTTTTCACTTCCTCATTGAATGTTTTAAATTGGGAATAAGGATTCTCCTATCTAGGTGTTTTAGTAGGTGTCCATACGGCCTGATGAATTGGGTCATGACATATTTAAGAGACTTAATTAACATTAAACAATTCTATTTTTTAATGTTTGCATTGAATTCCAGGTAACCATGAGTCTTATCTCGGTGCCTATCTTTTGTTATTAAAGTCTTCATAGACGAGTCAATTGAGTTATACTTTCAATTTTTTTTTATTTTACAAACATCTCTTATTTGAGACTTATTATTTATACAGTATTGGAGTTATTTTCTGCAATAGTTTTATGTCCATTTTTATAATAGTTTTCACATAGTTGTTACAGTCTACAATATAGCAATAAGACAAGTCCAGAGTTAGTTTGGTACCAAAAATAATTCAGAGTTCAGGCCACATCCGGGGTGTAGACTCGTAGAGTGACAATACTGATTATAATTAATAACATATATCGTACATACTTATTCTCTCCCCTTTATATTAGAAAAATTGACATATATCTCAATCTACTTTGGGGAATTCATCTTTGTGCTTCATGGTATAGTATAATCATATGTCGCATATCAAAGTTATTAGATGAAAAATATTTGGTTCCAACCCTAAATCAATTGAGAGGAGAAAATTAATAATAATTTATTGATGTAATGCATGTAAGTGTTCTTGTATCCAATATATTATATTTCAAACCAACACATGAAGCAACGTTTTCTCATTAAGCAATATTTAGACCAACCATATAAGATATTATTAATGAAAATCATAGCAATACATGATTGTAGCATCATTGAGATAAATTTAAAAATAAGTGAATACCTTAACAATATAAATTGAACTTACTAGATACTTCACCAATATATCTATAAGTGATAACCTAGCATGATTCAACTATAATTTCAATTTTTCAAACTTCACACTCCAAAAGATTCACGTCCCAATGATGATGAAGCTCCATTTTCTAATTGGTTCAAATGATGGCGCATTTTGGAACAAGTGTCACTCAACCAAGCTTCAAATATGGTCACTTCATCTGCATTGAGTTGCTCAATTGAGTCTCACCAACCATTTTGTCCTATTTCTGCCATTTGGTCATAAAAAATTGTTCGAGCAATCGTAGCATGTTCTACAACATCAAGTTCTTCAAGCCTATTTTTGATTTGATTCACTTTATTTCGAGCAGTAATCGTGTCTAGATGAATACCTTGGCTTAACTGCATATCAGGATTCTGAAAACGAGAAACAATTGTATCAACAGTAGGGTGAAAAAATGAGTGTGGCTTACTAGCAGGGGAAATCATCATTATTCCAATGTCAACATCGCATTCTGTAACGAGTTCACTAGCTTTTTTATACAAACCCTCCCGATGCTTTGAAAATGTGGTAAGCAGGGCATTCTTATTTTCTATTTTTTTCATTGGTATCTTTTGACGCCCTTTAGTCTTCTTTCCCTCCATGGCTAAATTCATAAGGAGATTGATAAAAAGATAGTTGATTAAACGTTTTTCAGCAAATGATACTAAGAAAAAATGACATCACACCTATTTATATACTGCAAAAATTGTTTTTTTAGTCAAATAATCTTTTTATCATATAGAAAATTAGGAAGTTCATTAAATTTTATGCCTTTAATATATTTTGTATATATACATTATTAAAATATAAAATATTAAGTGAAATATTTAAATATTTTCATATACTCATGAAATTTATTAAGTTGAAATTAGAAAATAAATCCAAAGCTTAAACTATAATAGGAAAATATATTAATGTTCTTTCATAAATTAGTCAAGTCTAAATAAACAATAAAAAATAAGTGACTATAAATAGAAATAATATAAATTATAGACCAAAAAAATTTAAAATTTAAAATTAATTTAAATTATTCACACACATTAACAACAAATAGACATTCACTTGAATAAGATCCAAAAATCTAATTTAATATAAAAATATTTTAATAAAATACAGTAGTAGTGATGAAGATGATGATGATGTTTAAACCGGTTCAATTTCTCCTTTTAAATCGTCAAAAGAGGTATCACGAATTACCATAGTTTGTTTAGAAGAAAGTCTATTATGAACTTTAGACAAAGAATAAGGAGCAGAATAATTAAATTCTTCTTTAATCTTTTTATCATTAGAAATACTAGGTGATGAACTAGTTTTACTAGCAGCCATTTGAATGATTTTTTCACGAAGAGTATTATCAGTGACTTCTTTCAGAAGTTCTAAGACATTGTCTGCAGTGATAGTAAACATGTTCAGATCTTTGAATTGAGATTGTAGCTTGTAGAATTCATTATGTTCTCTTCTTTCTACTTTCTCTCTCTCCATATTGTAAAAATCTTCTAGTATTGTAAGCTTACCGGACTTTTGCCGGAGAAATAAAGTGTGTTGTTTGCTACAAGGTATTTCCTTTATTTTCAGTTTTATCTTTATATCTTCAGGTTAAGCCATGACTATGTCCGGCTAAAGAATTTTATCTATACCGAAAAACTAACTTCGAGAATATATTTATCATGAAAGATCTAGACTTTATCTAAATATGAATAAATTTATATATGGTTTCTTGACTTGGTTCCGAGATGGTGGTACAGTCAGATTCAATACAACAAGTTAGTGGCTTTGTCTTAGTGACTCTGTCTAGCTAGCCGTTGTCTCAGCCCGATAAGGAGTTAAAAAAGGGCACTTTATACCCGATTAGAACTGCTGGACACATGGGCTCACTAACAATACGTATTTGAATCTTGACAGGCCCCTTGCTTGGGTAAAAGGATTAGATCCTTCCATACACTCATTAAACTATATAAAAAATTGTATTTATTTCGATTCGATTTCCTTGAATTTGGATTTTAACAAAGCTAGATTGAAGATGACCGTGCGGACTACCACCCGTCTTCCGAGATCCTGCTTCGTTGGTATCAGAGCCTAGGAACTTTCATGGTATATATATAATTGATGTGAAGAATTTCGGCATAGATATATTCTTTTTTTTTATGGACCAAGGAGATATTAAAAGTTCTCATTTAGAAGAGGTAGATATACCTCAAAACCTTGATTTGTTAAATAAATGGACTATTCCGAAATTTAATATAAAAACTATTTATGATTATGGTTGGTTTGATAAAATCTCTAATAAACAGTTGATTAAAACAACTGAACAATCTTTGGCGTTAAACTCGTCTGAACAAACTATTCGTTTATTAAATAAGCGTGATATTAAATTATATAAATCTCAATATAAATTCTTGCATATTGGTATGGTTCAAATTGCTTTTAAACCATTATCTCTGAAAGGGTTACCAGAGACTTTGGTAAATCTATTAGATTTACGATGAGCCCTATGCTCTTCTCTTTCTTCTCTAGTCTTTCTCCTAGATCTCCTTCTTCTACGATTATAACTATGCGCCTGGATCTGAATTAATTTGCTTGTGTTATAGAATCTATTTTAAATTACTTGCTACTTTGAATCCTAGATGTAAGTTATATGATACATCTAATCAAACTATTTTGGTAGAAACTAATTTCGCCAGATCTGAAGTCACTACTAGAAGACCTATAAAATGGGAAGAAATTAATTTTCCTACTACTTGGATTTTAGATTCTGTCATACCCCCTGAACAAATGACCGATGCTGTCACTAATTCTGAATATTCTCATATTAGTCAAAATTCCGATGGAAAAATATGTATGCAGTTTGATGAAAAAAGTGTTCCTTATAATAGACATTCATTTGCTTCTGATAGAAGATTGGCTATTCAACATATTTCCCCAATAGAACCTTTTTATGGTCTAGCTAGAAATCGCGCTGCGTCATTGCATACTTTATCAACAGTTATATCTGCAGAAAAACAAAAAATTAAAATTGATCCTCGGTTAAACATTGTTCAAACAAATGATAAATCATCTGATATTTCTGATAAGGATATTCCTTTTGCATCCGAGATGGATTTTAATCTTAATGATGCTTAATGATGAGTGAACATCAAATTGATTTTAGTCCAGGTTCACTGGCAAGAAAATATATTCAAAATGAATTTTCAAATGAAAAATAGAACCGGTTTAAAACTTGGTTTTTTGACACTTATAGTGAAGAGGATTTATATAATATTTGTCAAGAATTTTATGAAACTTGTGCTTTACATAATCATAATATGTTCTTTGTGCCTTGGTTTATAACCACTTATTTGCCTTTATTCATCAACGTTCTTGAACGATCTTACAAAGATGAATCAGGTAATATAATTAAATCTATTTATCCTCCTCAAGCTCCGTTTATTTTACCAAATAATACAGGTATTACTTTTACTGCTTTCCAAAAATTCATTGATAATGAGGTTGCCGCAGTAAGTATTAATGAAATTAATCGTCTTATTTCTCAAAATAATTATTTGGGTCTGTATGTTAAAGTTATTGGTGAACATATTTGTTCTGTTGATAAAAAAAATTAGATAATATAACTAATCTGATTGTTCAAATTGATGATAAGTTGAAATCAGCAAAACAAATAAATGGACTATACCTCAAAACATTGATTTGTTAAATAAATGGACTATTCTGAAAGTTAGTATAAAACCATTATGATTATGGTTGGTTTGATAAAATCTCTAATAAATAGTTTATTAAAACAACTGAGCAATCTTTGGCGTTAAACTCGTCTGAACAAACTATTCGTTTATTAAATAAGCGTGATATTGAATTATATAAATCTCAATATAAATTGTTGCATATTGGTATGGTTCAAATTGTTTTTAAACCATTAACTCTTAAAGGGTTACCAGAGACGAATGGAATGTACTGCCCTTTGGTTTAAAAAATGCTCCCTCAGAATTTCAAAAGATTATGAATGATATTTTTAATCCTTATTTGGATTTCATCATAGTTTATATTGATGATATTTTGGTATACTAAAAGACTCTAGAAATGCATATTAAGCATTTAGACATTTTTAAGAAAATAGTTATTCAAAAGGGTTTGGTGATTTCTAAACCAAAAATGAGTCTTTTCCAAACAGAAGTTAGAGTTTTAGGTCATCTGATTTGTCAAGGAAAAATTACTCCTATACAACGATCTATTAAATTCGCGTTGAAATTTCTTGATATCATTATTGATAGAACGCAATTGCAGCGATTTCTGGAGAGTTTAAATTACATTTCTCCCTTCTACAAGAACTTGTCTCGCGATTTTGCACCGTTATACGATAGGCTAAAAAAGGATCATAAAAAGCCTTGGAATAATAGTCTCACTGATTTGGTAAAAACTATTAAAGACAGAGTTAAATCACTGCATTGCTTAACCCTATGCCAATCCTGCTTGGCCCAAGATTGTGGAAACAGATGCGTCCAACATGGGTTATGGTGGCATATTAAAACAGATTAACCCACATGATAAAATGAATACCTCATTAGGTTTCATTTAGGAAAATGGAGCGATGCTCAAAGAAAGTATGAAACGGTAGCTCATGAAATGTTAACTATCGTTAAATGTGTTTTAAAATTTCAGGATGATCTTTACAATCAGAAATTTGTGATAAAAACAGATGCTCAATCCGTCAAATATATGTTTGATAAAGATTTTAAACATGATGCATCAAAATTAATGTTTGCAAGGCGGCAAGCACAACTAGCACCTTTTGATTTTGAAATTCTATATAAGAAAGGAAGTGATAACTCTCTCCCAGACTTCCTATCAAGAGAATACATTCAAAATGAGTGAGTTTAATAGCAATTCCGAGAAAGGTGATATTCCCATTTCTCTTTTCCTTACTGAAGAAAGATTGATTACTATTTTAAAGGTTCTTTCTCTCAATCGATTTTTGAAAGAACTAATTTGCTGGAAAATTATAGATGGAATGGTGATAGAACTTTCCTATCAATGGAAGAAGCTAATACTTATTATGACGCTTATTGGGAATAAATCTCGATGTTTTGTTTGCAGGATGGAAAACCCTTGGGTAACTAAGGGAAGAGGAAAGGGCAATAACCCAAGAGGAAGGGGAAGATCTTCCCCGAGCTCATCAAGATCATCATATGGATCTTCATTAAACACTTTGATTATACAACGAGGAGGAATGAGTTTATATAACTCAAGCTCTAGAATGCAAGAGAAAGCCTCTTCAATACATCTGGAAGATATTCCAGAAAGTGATCCATTATATGCTCAACTATAAGAATTTTTAACACAAAAGCAAGGTGATACTTTTGCTTCAGTCGCCAAAGAAGACGTTGATGATATCAAAACATATGAAAAGGTAGAAAAAAGAGAAATGATTTTTCTCTTAGAAAATTCTGACATACAAAGAAGAGAAGAGCCTTGGAAGATATTCCAAACATATTTAGTCAATGGGCTCTATTTCCCAGGTGAGTCATACAAAACTCGAAAATATTATGAAACTCTGTTGATAAGCACAGGTGTTGAATTTCAACACTTTTCAAGATATAATACAAGTGAGAATGTTTATAACTTCTCTAAAATGATTATAAAGCACATCATTCATATTGAAGATTGGGGTATTTCCTCAATGACTAAAAAACAATTTAGTCTAAACAAAGTCATGGTAAACTTTACCTATTGGGATTATATCCAGGCATTTAATAAAGTCCTCTGTTATAACAATGAGAGGCACAAACATACTTGGTTTATTAAAGTATGTGCTAAGCTATTTGTTAACCCTATACCAAATTTGATTTTTAAACTGGTGGTCATACCACGGGCCAACCATAAAAATATTGCCCGAACCATTTCTTAAGTTATACAAAGAATGGGTCAAGATTTTTCCAGATCTCAACAAGTTATCTCATCAAGAACATATTTGTTATTTTCAACAAATTGAACAGATATATTTTTTTATAGAATTCTCTGGTCCATAGATTCACAAATGGGTTCCGAAAGTAGATTTCACTAAGGAACAAATCCCCTACTTATACAGAACTTATTACATTAATTTTTGGGATAAGTTGATGAAGAAAGATCCTCAAACAAAGTCTATATACAGACAAGAACTGCTGGATTTAATTACAAAAACCATTAAAGATTATAAATCGATTCCTAATAAAGGAATTATGACTGATGATTCAACCTCAGTAAAGCATATGGCTAGAAAAATTTATAATCATGATGAAGAAGAACAAGATGAAATGATTATGAAGTACCTAGAAGAAGTAAAGAAAAAGATTCTTCTAAATCTAACTCATTACGCAAAATCAAATTCATCAATGCATAGTGAAACAAGTGAAGATATGAACGAAGCTCAACCATATGAAGAAGAAAAGCCAGTAGATGCACTGAAGAAACCCGAAGAGCCCTTTCCTCTTCCCTTGGTTACCCAAGGGTTTTTCATCCTGCAAACAAAACATCGAGATTTATTCCCAATAAGCATCATCATAAGTATTAGCTTCTTCCATTGATAGGAAAAGTTCTATCACCATTCCATCTATAATTTTCCAGAAAATTAGTTCTTTCAAATCTCAATTGAGAGGAAGAACCTTTAAAATAGTAATCAATCTTTTTTCAGTAAAGAAAAGAGAAATGGGAATATCACCATTCTCAAAATTGCTATATACTCACTCATTTTGAATGTATTCTCTTGATAGGAAGTCTAGTAGAGAGGTATCACTTCCTTTTTTATATAGAATTTCAAAATCAAAAGGTGCCAGTTATGCTTGTCACCTTGCAAACATTAATTTTGATGCATCATGTTTAAAATCTTTATCAAACATATATTTGACGGATTGAGCATCTGTTTTTATCATGATTTTCTGATTGTAAAGATCATCTTGAAATTTTAAAACACATTTAACGATAGTTAATATTTCATGAGCTACCATTGCATACTTTCTTTGAGCATCGCTCCATTTTCCTGAATGAAACCTAATGAGGTATTCATTTTTATCATGTGGGTTAATCTGTTTTAATATTCCACCATAACCCATGTTGGACGCATCTGTTTCCACAATCTTGGGCCAAGCAGGATTGGCAAGGGTTAAGCAAGGCAGTGATTTAACTCTGTCTTTAATAGTTTTTACCAAATCAGTGAGACTATTATTCCAAGGCTTTTTATGATCCCATTTTAGCCTATCGTATAACGGTGCTAAATCGCGAGACATGTTCTTGTAGAAGGGAGAAATGTAATTCAAACTCCCCAGAAATCACTGCAATTGTGTTCTATCAATAATGATATCAGGAAATTTTGACGCGAATTCAATAGATCGTTGTATAGGAGTAATTTTTCCTTGACAAATCAGATGACCTAAAAATCTAACTTCTGTTTGGAAAAGACTCATTTTTGGTTTAGAAATCACCAAACCATTTTGAATAACTATTTTCTTAAAAATGTCTAAATGCTTAATATGCATTTCTAGAGTGTTTAAATATACCAAAATATCATCAATATAAACTATGATGAAATCCAAATAAGGATTAAAAATATATATCATTCATAATCTTTTGAAATTCTGAGGGAGCATTTTTTAAACCAAAGGGCATTACATTCCATTCGTATTGTCCAAACGGAACATTAAATGTCGTTCTATAAGAATGGTCTTTAAATATTTGAATCTGTCAATATCCAGATTTTAAATCAAATTTTGAAAAGATATTAACATCATATAATCTTGTTAATAAATCCCTTTTATTTGGAATAGGATACCTAATCCATTTTAAATATTTATTTAAAGGTTTATATTTTATACCTAACCTGGGAACACCTCGTTCTTTTTCTGCTGCGTTATTAACATAAAATGCAGTACATGACTAGGGTGACTTGGAAGGTTTTATCAAACTTTTTTGCAATAAATTATCAATTTTTTTTTTGCAGAATTCGACCAATTTGGTATTCATCTGACACGGACGGGATTTGGTAGGAATATTTTCCTCAGAGAAATCATCTTCATATGGAAGAGTTACAATATGTTTTTTTCGATTCCAAAAAGCACTAGGATGATCAGCACAAATATCAATGACCATTTGTTCAGAAATAATCTTAATCTTTTCCTGTATTTTAGTAGATTTCAAAGTATCGAATATATTCATACTAAATATCTCAAGTTGTAAATAATCAACATGCTTTTGTTTCAT
The DNA here is from genome assembly GCA_036250505.1 of Solanum acaule. Lineage (NCBI taxonomy): Eukaryota > Viridiplantae > Streptophyta > Magnoliopsida > Solanales > Solanaceae > Solanum > Solanum acaule. The sequence continues at coordinate 19,887 of JAJOOR010007368.1, read as the reverse complement.
TTCAATCAATGCATTAATATTTCGAGAAATAGGCTCAGTGATAAAAGTATAACTAATATCTTGATTTTTATAAGTAGCAGAAAATCCTTTAGCATTTATATTGGTAAAAGGATAAATTGCATGTATAAACGGAGTTCCTAGAATAATAGGAGGGTATAACTGATTTTTTACCAAGAAAAAGAAGTGGGGAATACAAACTTTATTCTGGAAAATACGAGTATTAGATAATTTATACTTTATATCTAAAGCATGACCAGATGCAGATTTTACCATATGAGTTGTTTTCGCAAAATATTTAGTAGGTACTAGACCTTCTTGAATGCAGCTCACATCAGCGCCACTATCAATCATAGCTATGTTAGTTATAGAAAAAGCATTATCAATTAATATTGTACATTTAACATACCATTTATGAGCTGTAACAATTTGCATCATTCCTAAAAACATATTTTGATTAAGATCAATAGGAAGAGTATTTTCTTCAACAGTAGATTCATCAACCTTATTTTTCCCTTTGATATTAGCAGACTCAATCTGAGTAAGACGATGATCACAAATAATCTGATTTTGTTTCAGATATTTAATCTCCTCCTTCAATTGTTCAATTTCTCCTTTTAAATCATCAAAAAAGGTATCACGAATTACCATAGTTTGTTTAGAAGAAAGTCTATTATGAACTTCAGACAAAGAATAAGGAGCAGAATAATTAAATTCTTCTTTAATCTTTTTATCATTAGAAATACTAGGTGATGAACTAGTTTTACTAGCAACCATTTGAATGATTTTTTCACGAAGAGTATTATCAGTGACTTCTTTCAGAAGTTCTAAGACATTGTCTGCAGTGATAGTAAACATGTTCAGATCTTTGAATTGAGATTGTAGCTTATAGAATTCATCATGTTCACAAAGACAAATATCACCATGACATCTGCAAGTATCATTTGAGTCTTGTTGAACTTTGCTAGAAGACTTAGGTTGATCATCCTTTGTTGCATAACTTGCTTCATATGTTCTTGATGATATACCTTTGGAATAGATCTCTCTTGGATCTATTTTTGGTAAATCTATTAGATTTACGATGAGCCCTACGCTCTTCTCTTTCTTCTCTAGTCTTTCTCCTAGATCTCCTTCTTCTACGATGAGATCTATGCGATTCAGATTTGGAGGTTTCTCGGTTGGTACCTTTGGATGTATAAATCCATCTTGGATGCAGAAGGAATATCCTTATCAGAAATATCAGATGATTTATCATTTGTTTGAACAATGCTTAACCAAGGATCAATTTTAATATGAGAATATTCAGAACTAGTGATAACATCGATCATTTGTTCAGGGGGTATAACAAAATCTAAAATCCAAGTAGTAGGAAAATTAATTTCTTCCCATATTATAGGTCTTCTAGTAGTGACTTTAGATCTGGCGAAATTAGTTTCTACCAAAATAGTTTGATTAGATGTACCATATAACTTACATCTAGGATTCAAAGTAGCAAGTAATTTAAAATAGATTCTATAAGACAAGCAAATTAATTCAGATCTAGGCGCATAGTTATAACCATGCGTTTTAACATTCAAAGTTAAAGCATCTATGGTATTAGAATCAGTCAAAGATAACTGCAAATTTGGCTGAGTATTAGCTTGTCCATCTTAAGCTGTCTTGAGAGTTTTAACTCATTGCACAAATTAATGCCTTTTGCCAAAAATCTTCGGCTTTCTTCAGTGCATCTACTGGCTTTTCTTCTTCATATGGTTGAGCTTCGTATATATCTGTATAAGCAGGGGATTTGTTCCTCAGTGTAATCTAGGTTTTATCAAACCTTTTTGCAATAAATTATCAATTTCTTTTTAATTGTTTTTTGGGATAATAAGCAAAATCAAAATTCTCATTTACATTAATAAAAATAAATCTAAAGCTTAATGATAATAGAAAAAATACTTAGTATTTTTACATAAATTAATCAAGTCTAGGTAGACGGTAAAAATTAATTGATTTTAATTAGAAACAATATAAATTGCAAATTAAATATTTAAAATCTTACAATAAAATTAAATCATTCACATGCATTAACATTAAATAGACATTGACTTGAATAAGGTTTGAAATCTAACTTTAATAGGAAAATATATTAATGAAATATAATAATATAAAAGGAAAATATATTAATGAAATACAATAATATAAAAGGAAATTATAGTAATGAAATATCAAGTGAAGTTAGAAAATATGAATAGAAGAAAGATAAACTATACATCATTTTATTTTATTTTTTTTGAATTTTCGTATAATTAGGAAAATCAAAGCTCTCAATTGCATTAACGAAAATAACTTTAAAGCTTAACTATAAAATAAAATTTATTTTAATATTCTTCGTTAAAATAATTAAGTTCAAAAAGACAATAAAAATAACTGATTATAGTTAGGAATATTATAAATTGTAAACTAAATTAATTTGCAATTCAATATAAATTTTAGTTATTTTACATGTATTAACATCAAATACACATTGACTTGAATAAAATTTTATAATTTAACTTTAATAGGAACTGTTTTAATAAAATACAATGATAAAAAATATCAATAAATTAGAGTAATGAAAAAGAAATATATATTAATAAATTATCAAATTAGAGTTAGCTTATACGAATATAATTAGTAGAAAGACAAAATACGCATGAAAATCTTTTCTTTTTTGGGATAAGGGTATGATAAATACCCAAACTTTTGTTGGATTTGCTGTTGCGATACTAAACTATCATGAAGACCTATTACCTCCCTAGACTATTTAATACCGTATTTTAAACATATATATTTTCCCACGTGGACATAAAAAATAATGCAAAATTATAAATAGTAATGAGTCCACGTGAGCACATATATACCTTTAAAATACACTATTAAATAGTTCAGGGGGTAAAAATACGATATTAAATAGTCTAGGGAGGTAATAGGTCCTTATGAAAGTTTAGTATCGCAACAGCAAATCCGACCAAAATTGGGGTATTTTTCAGATCCTTATCCCTTCTTTTTTTGGTATTAATAAGCAACAACAAAATATTTATTTGCATTAACAAAAAACTAAATTTAAAACAAAATCACAGTAGAAAAATATCTTGATGTTCTTACATAAATTAATCAAGTCTTAATAGACAATAAAAAATAACTGATCATAATTATAAATAATATAAATTGTAAATTAAATAATTTAAAATATTACAATAAAATTAAATATTTCACATACATTAATATTAAATAGACATTGACTTGAATAAGATTCGAAAATTCTAACTTTAATAGAAAAATATGTTAATGAAATATAACACTATAAAAGGAAATTATATTAATGAAATATCAACTTGAAGTAAGAAAATATGAACATAATTAGAAAAAAGATAAACTTACATAGTTTTTAATTTTTTTTGTATAATAAGAAAAAACAAAATCCTTATTTTCATTAATAATAATAAATCTAAAGTCTAACTATAAATAAAATGGAAAAGAGTTCAAAATATATCCAAACTTTGACCGAAATTACTGTAACAATCCCAAACTTTGGGCAGGACCTATTATTTCATGACCCGAGTCTACACCCTCATCCTGGCTAACTTGTAACGACCTAATTTTCGTCGTTATGGAAAAGCCAATTCAGAATGAATTTGAGGCCGAAAAACTTTTTCGTATTAATTGGATTTTCCCAACCTAGTCCAGATTTGGATGAAATTAGAGTCTTTAAGGTGTAGGGAAATCTAGTAACAACCAGGTGAGTTAATTATAATTTTGATTACATGAGTAATTAGATAACTCGTTAAAGAACCCGTATGATTTTACGGAATTGAATTCGGGCGAGTAGAATTCCCGAAATCGATCTTAGCATAAAGGGTATTTTCTTATCGTCGTTGGTTTAGAGGTGTTTTGTGAAATTGGGGTCTTGGAATTCTTTAAATAGCTCACTGGTTTCGTGCAAGCCGCTTTAGCGGGATTGGTGTCGCTCTGGCGGGGCCGCTGCAGCGGGGTGAGGGCCATTGTGGCGCGTTCGACGCAACGTAATGTCGTAAATAAACACATAAATGACCTTATTTGGCACTTTTTGATTTTTAGAGCTAAGGAATAAACCCCAGGCGACTCCTACTCGTTTTTCACCATTCTTGTGGCTAAAGGTAAGATTTTCACTCCGAGAATCCATTTTTCGATCCGTAGAATGTAATAGAATGGGTGAATGTTGATAGGAGAGGGTTTTGTTATAGATTCCATGGTGAAAACAACCCTAATTTGGATAATTAGGATCATGGGTTTGATCTAGGGTTCATAGAATTATTAGTAATTCAGGTAATTAGTGATTGTTTATTGAATCCCATATTATATTGTATGTTTTAGACCACGAACAAGCAGGAAGAATCCGGAAAGGGAAGATTCAAGTGCCTTAGGGAATTCAAGCATGGATTCGAGGTAGGTGATGGTTGTGATTATATGATTGTGTGATGTATGTTTGTTCTTGCTTCATTATGATACATGTATGTATATGAATGTTGTATTATTGATCACACTTGTTGTAAATGAGATAGATGAATGATGGTTACCATGAAATCATGACTTAAATGTATGATCTTGAGCATATACTTGTGATTGTGATTGTGGTGTGTTGAAAGGATCGATTGCCACGTTCCAACATAACTAACTTGGATCGATTGCCACGTTCTGGCATAACTAATATGGATTGGTTGCCACATTCCGGCATAATTATGGGATCGGTTGCCACGTTTCGGCATAATCATTGGATCGGGTACCACGTTCTGGTATGTTAACCATTTGGTATAGGTTACATGAGAGGACTATTGAATTGGGTTTCGTGAGAGGACAATTGAATTGTGTTGTGTATCTACTTGTGATGAGTTCGTTCATATCTAATGACGATTGATATTGGAAGACGGTATGTTTCTTTGAATTGATATAATGGTGATATGTGAAAATTGTGATGTTGTTCATTGTTCGTATATGTTGATGATACTGTATATGTTCGATATGTGCATGTGATTATTTTGTTGTATTGACTAATGTATGTTACATTTATTAGGATAGCCGCGTGATCCTACCAGTACACTGTGGTTGTGTACTGATACCGCACTTGCTTGTTCTTTGTTTAGTACAGGGCATCTTCAGGCGGCTATTGATAGACCTTAGCTAGGTGACTATTGAGCATGACCAGATTCAAGGGTGATCCATTTCTATCGGGCTGCCATGGATCTTTCTTGTTTAAGTCCACTCTGTTCGGACTCAGACTATTTGTTTAAGGTGTTTGTTTAGTTTCGGGGTTGTACCCTTTGTTCTTAGACTTGTCGTTAGTAGAGTTTTGGTACATTGACTTTCAAGTTCTAGGGGTTCCATTTCCGCATTAGTTTGGCTAAGTTATTTGTTTAAAACTTGGGGAATTTATGGGAACTCCATATATCTTTAGTCATTTAAACCTGGTTCTGTATCTTTAAATGCCTTAGTTTTCATAAAATTTGTTTGTTTGGATTGTAGTAATGGTTCTCCCACCGGAGGGTTTGTGTGGGTACCAATCACGACGGTCTGGGTCATGAAAAAGTTGGTATCAGAGCCCTAGGTTTGTTGATCTCAATTTACCAAAACGAGTCTAGTAGAGTCTTGTTGAACGGTGAGATGACATCCGTACTTTTCTTCAGAGGCTATAGGACTTTAGGAACAACTCACTTCTTTCTACTCCTTCGTGTTGTGACTTAAATCTAATTAGTATCTTGGTGATACAAATTGGTATCTTTCCTCCTCACTCTATGGTCCGAACTAGAGCAACAAAAGTGGTAACAACATCACTAGCAAGAGAGGATGTGTATAGACTACCGACAGTTGAATAGGGTCACCATTCAGAACAAGTATCCATTGCCTCGGATAGATGACCTTTTTGACCAATTGCAAGGTGCATCGAATTTCTCTAAGTTTGATTTAAGGTCGGGTTACCATCAGTTAAAGATTGAGGTGGTTAAGAATTGGGTTCAACAAAATTCTATGTTTGAAATTTGCTTTTTTGTGGGTCTCGCTAGCTACTATTGTCGCTTGTGGTCTCTCAATTCCAATTGGTATCTCAACAAAGTGAACTAGACGTCGTAGTCCCGCCTGAAGGGACACAAGCAAATTAATTGGAACTGAGAAGGTTCCAATTGGTATCTAGCCTTAGGGGCCGTATAAGGTATAGACGATCAGTAATGATCGTCTATGGAATGAACTAATTAGAGAATCTGGACTTGTATGCAAGTTGTAACTGCTGAGTATCGTGAAACTTGTTGTGAAAACAAGGTCACGACTAAGTTCGATGCAAGGGTCTAGATAATGTACAAGGTGATTCGTAAGAAAGATCTAGACGTGTCTTGCGCTTGAGTAATAACCGTGTGAGTGTCTGGGTGTATCTTGGGGATGTGTGGATTATGGTGTTAAATTAATGAGAATGAGTTGGATTGTGTATCGTTGGATTGACTCATGGTAAACAAAGATTATCCTAGTTCAGAGGATTATCCTAAATTTCTCAGTAAAGCTGAAACTGTTGGGAGATTTAGAAAAGAGAAAAACCCTAAAAAAAATTATTGCCCGGGTTCTGTTTCCGTTGAGGCCGCTAGGGCGGGATTTCTTCCGCCAGAGTGGGACAAGGTGAGACAGAATCTCAACCCTGTCTCCCCTATTTTCCCCTAGTCATAATTATGGACCCCGAATCGTACTCGAACTAACCCCCGCGATCTAATTTAGTGTTCAGGAATCGCATATAAGTTATAAGGTTTGTTCAAATTGTGGAGAACCTGGGCATATGAGGAGGAAATCAGCGATGCCGTGGAGGTCGGGGAAATGGTAATGTTGGTAGAGGAGTAGTGCAGCCAGGCAAGGAGGTTGCCTGTTAAGAAGACATGGCTTAGTTTTATGTATTTTCGCGTAAGACCGAGTTTGAGGGTGTGATGCAGTGGTTACAAGAGCTACTCTTGTTTGTGCCCGGATGGTTATTGTTTTGTTTGATTCGGGTTCTACTTATTCGTATATGTCAGTTCAATTGCCTTCGGATTTGATGTGGTTTGTGATATACTTGATTCTCCCATCCATGTTTCTACCCTAGTTGAAGAGTCAGTCATAGTCACCCGTGTATCGTGTTGTCTTGTTGTGGTTATGGATTTTTAGATTTGGGTTGATTTGGTTATGCTAGATATGACTAACTTGATATAATCTTAGGCATGACTCTGTTGTCCCCCTATTATACCGGGCTTAATTGTAATACTAAGTCAGCAACTCTAGAGATCCCCTGTAGGGAAAGATTAGAGTGGGAAGAGGTGTACAAGCCTAAGTTGGCTAAGATCATATCCTCTATTCGGGCCATAAAAATGGTGGGACAGGATTGCTTGGCGTAATTGGCTCATATTCGGGATATTGAGGTTGAGTCTCCCTCTTTTGAGTCTATTTCCTGTGGTGTTAGAATTTAGAGAAATGTTTCCTACTGATTCGTCTGGTATGCCTCCGAATAGAGATTTAGATTTCTGCATTGACTTGGAAACTAGCATTCGCCCCATTTCCATCCTTCCATATTGTATGGATCCGGCAGAATTAAGAGAGCTAAAGGCTCAAATCCAAGAGCTTCTTGACAAAGGGTTCATCCGTCCTAGTGTTTCCAAGTGGGGTGCTCCTGTCTTGTTTGTTAAGAAGAAGGAGGGTAGTATGAGGACTGATGATTTTATCTTAATCCATAAGGGAGTGGATTAATACTAGAATGACAAGCTTATGGATAAAGAAAGTTCCATTGGGTATACTTGGGTAAAGGAAATTGAAGATTTTAGTAAGAAAGTGTGTACCAAGATTGGGTTAGTCCTTTAAATTTGATGAGTAGACCTGAGCTTTAGGTGTCATGTTGATGAAAAGGTTGACTTCATAGTGATAGTCAGGGCTAACTGAGCGTAATGGTAATAAGAGTTCCCGATTGATTGTGATGGGATACAACTATATAATGAGATTGTTGATTAAGCGAATTTTGTATAGTAATTATGAATTGCGAGTACCTAACGTTGTGGTTTTCTAATAATTGGTGAGTAACGTGGTTGTATGGAAAGTTTTAAGAGATGGTGGGACACCACTTGAATAGAATTTAAAAAGAGCTAGAGTTATAATAAAGGAAAATATAGTGGGATGTAGGACAGCCTTTAGAGAGAGGCTAGAGCAATAATATTTTCTTTGATTGCAAATGCTAAAGAGATATATTTAGTGGGGTAGATAATTAGGTTCAGAGACACGTGATTTCATTCGTTTTGTTGTGGCTATGGTAATAGTGTCACAAGTCCATCAGATGGGTCAAAAACTATCGAAAAAGACTTGAGAAAGAAGTGTGCGGACATTAGCTTGAGTGTGATGACAAGTTCTTGGTTTTGTTTTTGACTCTAGTAATGAGTATGATTGAAATTTTAGTGAAATATATGGTAAGATCGATGGAGATGCGATCAATGATAAACGGAGATCTATGAATTCATAAAAATCTTCAAGGTACAAGCTAATGTTGATAGAGAAAGGGATTGTGTTATATGGTGGAAATAACAATTCAGATTTTTCATTGTGCGTCTACATTCGTGGTGATGTATTTTGTCAAGGTATGAATTGGCAAGGTGAGAAATGATCAATTGTATCCGGTATTGAGCATTTGAAAGGACTTACACCTGGGTTGAGTCGTAAGTTTACTACTATTGATTGTTAAAGTACCTAAGAAAGGTTTCATTTAAAAGTGTTGGTTTATAATAAGGTAAATGGTCGGAGTGTTTATGATGGTTGTTAGTATTGTGAGTATGATTCACTAGCTATGCTCTCGTGTGTTTTCACTTTTGTGGGTGGATCCCTTGTGGTGGATTAGGGGTACCAAATCCTGCGATTTTCTCTTGGTTGAATGGGAAGATTGGGAAGATTTGGTTATTTCGAAAGACATAATTGGTGTTGTCTTGGAGTTGTTAAAGTATTTTAGTGGGTCTACATGTACCACCTTGCTTATGAAAATTTATAGAAGAGCTACCATGCGTATTTGTGGTTATCCGGCAATCTTAATTTTCCTCTAGTCGTCGAGGTCATGTATCGATTATGTGTGGTTGAATGTGGGGATCTTTAGGTCCAATTCTACTGTTGTTAAGAGGTAATATATAATTACTAAATCTAGCATTTCTATAGTGTTGTTGGAGGGGTTGTATTCTTGGACATATCCCTCGATGAGTATCTAATTTCTAAAGATGAAATTTGTTATAACGTAAGCTCATGGGAATTTATGTTGTGGGATGGAGATATTGTTAAGAACTGTGATTGTTTGGGTATTATGAGTGTGTGTTGGTTGATTCAGGTCCACTTCTAAATGTAGCGAGTATTGACATGGAATTTCATCATGCTTAAGTGCTAAAGGATTCGTCCGGATGATTGTGTCAAGATCCTTGATAACATGTGGCAGACATGTGTATGATCAACTTTGGTAGTTGTTGGGAAACATTTTGTTGATTAGTTAAGTTTACATACATCAATATTTATCACTCAAGTGTTGAGATGACTTCATTGAGGCATTGTAAGGGAGGATGTGTAGGTATTTAATTGGTTGGAGATGTGAAACCCTTAGGGGGTAATGAGATTCGATAAGAAGGGCATGCCATACAAGTATCCCCAATAATTCAACGATTTAGATACTACTTTACCATTACTTTAGCCAGTCCTTCCAGTTGATCACTCGGGAACGAGTGATGGGTAAATTGGTATCTATTGTAACGACCTGATTTCTGTCGTTATAGAAAAGCCAATGGGGAAAGAATTTGGGGTCGGAACTTTTTCGTAGTAATTGGATTTTCCCAACCTAGTCCAGATTTGGATGAAATCGAAGTCTTTAAGGTGTAGGGAAATCTGATAACAATCGGGTGAGTTAATTATGATTTTGACTACATGAGTAGTTAGATAACTCGTTAAAGAACTCATAGGATTTTACGGAATTGAATTCAGGCGAGTAGAACTCCCGAAATCGATCTTAGCGTAAAGGGTATTTTCTGATTGCCATTGGTTAGAAGTGTGTTGTGAAATGGGGGTCTTAGAATTCTTTAAATAGCTCATTATTTCCGTGCAAGTTGCTTTAGCGGGATTGGTGTCGCTCTGGCGGGGCCGCTGCAGCGAGGTGAGGGTCGTTGTGGCGGGTTCGACGCTACTTAAAGTAATAAATAAACCCTTAAACGACCTTATTTGGCACTTTTCAATTTTCAGAGCTAAGGAACGTACCCCTGGCGACTCCTACTCATTTTTCACCATTCTTGAAGCTAAAACTAAGCTTTTTACTCCCCGAATACATTTTTCGATCCGTAGAACATAAAATAATGGGTGAATGTTGATGGGGGAGGGTTTTGTTATAGATTTTATGGTGGAAACAATCCTAATTTGGATAATTGGGATCATGGGTTTCATAGAATTGTTAGTAATTTGGGTAATTAGTGATTGTTTATTGATTCCCGTATTATATTGTATGTTTTTAGACCACGAACAAGCGGGAAGAATCCGAAAAGGGAAGATTCAAGTGCCTTAGGAGATTCAAGCTTGGATTCGAGGTAGGTGATTGTTGTGATTCTATAATTGTGTGATGTATGTTTGTTCTTGCTTCATTATGATACATATATGTATATGAATGTTGCATTATTGATCACACTTGTTGTAAATGAGATAGATGAATGATGGTTACCATGAAATCATGACGTAGATGTATGATCTTGAGGATATAATTGTGATTGTGATTGTGGTGTGTTGAAAGGATCGGTTGCCACGTTCCGATATAACTAACTTGGATCGGTTGCCACGTTCTGGCATAACTAACTTGGATCGGTTGCCACGTTCTGGCATAATTATGGGATCGGTTGCCACGTTCTGGCATAATCATTGGATCGGGTACGACGTTCCAATATGCTAACTGTTTGGTGGGGGTTCCATGAGAGGACTATTTAATTGGGTTCTGTGAGAGGACCATTGAATTGTGTTGTGTATCTACTTGTGATGAGTTCGTTCATATCCAATGACGATTGATACTGAAAGACGGTATGTTGCTCTAAATTGATATAACTGTGCTATGTGAGAATCGTGAAGTTGTTCATTGTTTGTATATGTTGATGATATTGTATATGTGATTATATTGTTGTATTGACTAATGTAGGTTACATTTATTGGGATAGCTACGTGATCCTACCAGTACATTGTGGTTGTGTACTGATACTGCACTTGCTTTTCTTTGTTGAGTACAGGGCATCTTCAGGCGGCTATTGATAGACCTCAGCTAGGTGACTACTGAGAATGACTAGATTCAAGGGTGAACCACTTCTTTTCGGCTGCCATGGATCTTTCTTGTTTAAGTCCACTATGTTCGGACTCAGACTATTTGTTTAAGGTGTTTGTTTAGTTTCGGGGTTGTACCCTTTGTTTTTAGACTTGTCGTTAGTAGAGTTTTGGTACATTGACTTTCAGGTTCTAGGGGTTGAATTTCCGTATTAGTTTAGTTAAGTTATTTGTTTAAAACTTGGGACTTTATGGGAACTCCATATTTCTTTAGTCATTTAAACCTGCTTCCGTATTTTTAAATGCCTTAGTTTTCATAAAATTTGTTTGTTTGGATTGTAGTAATGGTTCTCCCACCGGAGGGTTTGTGTGGGTGCCAATCACGACGGTCTGGGTCATGACATAACTACAAGCGGAAGACTAACTCAAACACACAAAAGCTTAATACTTAATTAAATCTCATTAAACTCAAATACTCAACTTTAAAAAGTTTGAACAATACTCAAAAGATATATTCAGAGTTTATAAAACAACTCAAAAGAAAGAAATTACAAAAAACTCCTCAACTCTGTCTATATATGAAGCCTCTACTATGATAGAAGGATATCGGGACAAGACCCACGACATATCAAAACTACTTACTGTAAGGTAAAGGTGAAGTCCCCCGGAATACAAGAAGGCTCACCACAGCTAACTGGAATACCACATGACCTCAACGAAATGCCTGTTGATGATCCTGAATACCTGTATCTTCATCATGAAACGATGCAAGCCAAATGGGATCAGTACATGGAATGTATGAGCATGTAAGGGGATCTCCGCAACATAAGTATAAGCTTGATCTAATAAAAGGGAAGACATACTTACATCATCTCAACTTAATATAACACAAGAATATTCAACTCGACTTAAGGATACTCAACTCAACTCACGATACTCAACTCAACTTAGAATGCTTAACTTAACTCAAGATACTCAACTCAAACTCAAGATACACAACTTAAACTCAAGATACTCAACTCAAAATGAAAATAACAGTAAAATATGCTATACACATGAACCTTTTAGAACAGTATATAATAACTCAAATGTATATAAAAATACAATAATAACTCATTACTCTTATTTGGGAGATTCTCTAACCAACAACCATGACTATGAGAAATGTGATGATACAGTGTCTCGTCCACGTAGCCAGAACTGTCTTATACCTTGCCAGAGTATAGGACATCCTCAAATAAGTGGATCCACTAATCTATGCTTAAAAGCAATAAAGAATCATCTAAAAAGTATGACCCTTTACCCATGTTTGCATACATGGTTTATGGGGCTGTGAGTTGTCTGAACTCTCCCCCATATCGGTGCTCAATACTACTCCCAATAATATATACTCATGCTCATATGTTTAAAAAAACATAACTCTTCCTCTGGTTTAAGATAATTGCTCAAACTACCCTCTTAAAAGAGGTAACTTCTCTTGAGATAACTTTTGAACTCATAACTCATTTAGAAATCTCAGTTTCTCATTTATCAATGTAAAAACTGATGCCTCTGAGAATACATATTCCCCTTATACTCATACTTGAAAACTCTTTCTCAAAAACATTTCAGAATTATATTATAATATGATCATTGATGACTCGAGAAGTCACACTCCATAAACATTGATGGTATATCTAGATACCATACTACTTAAACATTGATGGCATACTCGGTTGTCATACCAATCATGTTTTAGAAACTCTTCTTCTCAAAACTCATCTTTACTTTCTCAAAAACTCGGTTTAAAACTCAAGTGTTGGCTGTAAAAAAGCTTCTCAATATTTATAACTCAATTCACAGGGTTCATGCGGAATTATGAACATGAACGACTCAACTCAGGGATCTTAATAGCAATATGGAAACTCAGTACTCAGTACTCAGAACTCAAGAACTCAAGAACTCAAGAACTCAAGAACTCAAGAACTCAAGGACTCAAGAACTCGAAACTCAACAATACTATGCATCTCATGAATACTCAATTCATAGGGTTCATGTTGAAATATAGACATGAAAGAATCAACTTTAGAATCTTAATGCATAACATATAGCAATTCAATAATTAGGAATAGAATTTTAAAAAGAATCAAGAACAGGAGAACTCAAAATTAACTTACCTCAAGAATACTCAAATCTAGGGATAGAATCCTAGATTACTCTTTTACTGATTTGAAAGTAGATGTGGAGCGTAGGGACGAACTAGTCCAACACTATGATAGCCTTACATACCTAGAAGAACAAGGTTCTTGAAGAATCTTGAAGAAGAACTTGATTAGAAGACTTGAAATCCTAGCTAGAAGGAGAAAAAAATCAAGAAAACCTTTCTTGAGATTTCTTGAATTAGTTTATTGAAACCCTATGGCCAAGAATTAGGATTCTCATTAATGATTCATAATTATATGAAAAAAATTGAGTTTGAAAGAATGGAAATTTTGGAGAAAGACTTACCTTGAAGAAGAATCTTGAAAATGATTAAAAGAATCTTGAATAGAGTCTTCTACTTTGATTCTTCCCTTAGGGTTTTGTCTTAGGGTTTGAGAGAGAAGAAATGGGGGATTAAGAGATCAAAATATGATTAGTTTTCATCTTTAATTAGTCAATAAATTTGTTTAGGATTTTCTTAGAGGTAAAAGGATGAAAACGACCCTTTGTAATGATTTTCCGTCGACTAATTCGTCATTGCACTATATCAGATTACTAAAATGGTCATAACTTTATACTCAAAACTCGGATTTACATGAAATTTGTGGCATTGGAAAGAAGATTCAAATACCTTTAATTTGATAGGTTATAGGCCACATAACTCGTTATGTTCTATGAGATATGGTCATATGAAGTTGACCAAAGTAGAATCTTACATAAAAAATTAATCGGTAAGGAAATGTTCAACTCAACTTTGTGCTAGGAGATTCTAGTGACCTTAGTTCATATCCATATTCAGTCGCACACTAAAGAATTAACCTTAACAACTAAGAAAATTAAGAGTCACTTAGTACGACCTTATACGCAATTCAGGAATGGTTAGGAGCTTAACTTAGAATTTTTTTTGGGGTGTTACAATATCTCCCCCTTGGGATTATTCGTCCTCGAATGACGGCTTGACTGAGAATGGAAAGGGGTTACACTTACTATACTCAGGCCTAACTCAAAGTCATCAAGTACTTAACATAAGGTGGTTATTCTGATCTAACTCACAAGATTCGGGTACTATACCTCTGTAGGAAAAATCCCATCCCAAGGACACTACTCCTAACTGTTGCATTCAGCTAACCTTGAGATCATATCACGAAACACCTAGTGTATCACACATTGCCCACATGTTAACAACACCACATTCAAGCTTAGAACCTTAACCACTCCATGGGCTCCTACTAACCATTCCTTATAAGAATTCATCATCCTCTTATCATCTCTACCAATAGAACTTTCATGCATTATTACCAGGAATCTGACTTATTACTCATCGTAAAACCTTATCTCATTATCCCTCCACATTCATAACCTTAGATGGAATAAATACACCATCACTATCACAATAAGAAACAACAATCTTCTTCTCTATCATCACACTGCTACTATTAACAACCCCACTCTCAGAATTAAAAGGGTAACTGAAAGAGCTTTAGGGCGAAAGATCATAAGCACGATTCGCTTGAGATATTTGATATAAGAATATGCATGGCATAACATTATGTTACTAGCCATTGAGAGTAGATCATGAATTTGCGAGACTAAACATACTATGATACATGAATGCTTATATGAATAGGTTCATATCATGAGGCTGATATCCATAACTTTACGAATTAAACTTGAGATTAATGGGCTAAAGTCTTTGCCCCTCATTCTGGAAACTGAACATAGATGTGAATCTCTCTGAAGTGTATAAGCATAGGTCATAGACATAATTCTGATATAAGAAACATCATCATGATGTTGTAATGACTGAACTCTGAGGAATACGCTAGAGTATGAATGGATTGATGTACCTCCTTAAATCTTTATTAAGACATAATTATCTCATTCTCAACACTTGACTTGATTTATCACCTTATCATCTCCCCCTTAGGTTTGGAGCTGACACTTTGAAAGTTATGGACCTATTCTATCTTCTCTAAATTGGTCTACAATCGTCTTACTCTAATACTCGGGAAAAACTTATCTTATGGTTAGTGAACTCTCCATAAACAGGTACTAAGACTCCTTCAATACCTAGGGAGGACCTCTTTCTAAGATGCTTCTCTTAAGCTCTTCTCAATGACTTATAAGGCCGCTTCATCTATCTCTTAAGGGAAAATTTAATGCTTACATCAGCCTATCCCACATTAATAACTCATTTATACTATCTAGGCACACATGAAGAAGATCATTGACTCAATTGGAACCTCATCTTATTACATACCATTTCGGTACACCTCTAAATGCTCTTGTTACTCTTATGACTTAGCCACAATTCACTACCCTTATCTAAAAGTTAGGGTTTCTTACTTGTACCACTCACATTCATTGCAACTAACATCTCAATTTCCTCACCTACTCTATGTAAAGTCTACCAGATCGGATTCCAAGCCTAACATCATCACCCTCATGTTTCCATTCTTTTGATCATGACAGTCATGTTAAATTCAAGATTAATGTTTATTACTAAACCCGGATATCACTATGATTGCTCGCTTAATATACTAACTTACAACTACTAGATACAAATTAAGAAACACTCGCCCACTCAAACCTCATGTCAAGTAATCAATCTTTATCTCTCAGTCTTCATACTTACAAATCACTATCACATTCGACTTCACCACTTAAGTACTAGTTACTCATTCATTATACATCATTGCCTAATTAGTTCTATAACACTTTGAATATTATGGGATCTTCCTTAAAAATCATTAGTCTAGTGTAGAGCTATCACCTCATGAGTACTCCTGCTTTTCTATTCAACACCTACACTTAGTCGTTACCAACACAATGATAGCTCATCATAAACTCTTTTCTTGTTAAAGCATTACTCTAACTCATCCTAACTTGCAACTCTTACTCTACCTCCTATCATGAAATATTCAGAACTCATCACTTCTTATTCTACCCATAAGGGAAAAATCCTCATTAATAACTTACTAGGTGCATGACTATAGTAACATATCTTGCCAAAACATCATCTCCCTTTCTTAGATTACTAAACCTTTGCATACTTTCCTCTAACTCTGGCACTTTCACTTTATGATCTCGTAATTCATGCTACCTTTTCAGGTGAAAATACTACCCTAGCTCTACAACACACTTCCTTATAAGGATCTCATCTGAAACAAGATTTAGAGAAGAGAGTATGGGAATACATCTCGCTTTTAGCTCGAACGCACGATTCATATGAATAAGAGTGCATTCTTTTGAAACTCAACACTTAAGCTCACTCACAGGTTATCTCAAACCCCTTTGCAATCTCATGACTTTCTCAAGACTTTTGATGAGAGTAACTCATTGATATGGAACTGGCTTTGCTTTCGACTACCTTGAGTATAAGGGGTAGTCGAATCGATCTGAGGAAAGCATGAGTTAGAATAAATTCTTTATGACACAGTTCTATTGCACGATTAAGAGTATATAAGAAGAAACACTTTTCTTAAATGTCTGTAGTTCCTCATTTATAGAAGAGGATCCCTCACAACCATAAACAAGACCCTACTAACATGACTTCATAGACACCCTAGGACACTTGAACTCTGTGTTCTGATACCAAGTTTGTCACGATCCGAATCTATACCCTGTACGTGGCCGACACTCAAGAACATTGTTGGTCCCCAAGTGCACCCTCATCCTGGCTGACTACAAGCGGAAGACTAACTCAAGAACACAAAAGCTTAATATAGAATCAAATCTCATTAAACTCAAATACTCAACTTTAAAAAGTTTGAACAATACTCAAAAGATATACTCAGAGTTTATAAAACAACTCAAAAGAAAGAAATTACAGAAAACTCCTCAACTCTGTTTATCTATGAAGCCTCTACTATGACAGAAGGATATCGGGACAAGACCCACAACATCTCAAAACTACTAATTGTAGGGTAAAGGTGAAGTCTTATGGAATATAAGAAGGTTCACCACAGCTGACTGGAATATCACATGACCCCAACTAAATGCATGTTGATAATCCTAAATACTTGTATCTGCATCATGAAATGATGCAGGCCAAATGGCGTCAGTACATAAAATGTACGAGCATGTAAGGGGAACTTTGCAACATATGTATAAGCTCAATCTAATAAAAGGAAAGATATACTTACTTCGTCTCAACTCAATATAACTCAAGAATACTCAATTCGACTCAAGGATACTCAACTCCACTCATGATACTCAATTCAACTCAGGATGCTCAACTAAACTCAAGATACTCAACTAAAACCCAAGATACTCAACTCAAAATGAAAGCAACAATAAAAGATGTTATATACATGAAACATTTACAATAGTAGATAATAACTCAAATTTATATAAAAATACAATAATAACTCAATACTCTTATTTGGGAGATTCTCTAACCGACAACCATCACTATGAGCAACGTGATGATACATCATCTCACCCATGCTGCCAGAACTGTCCTATACCTTGCCGGAGTATAGGACATCCTCAACTAAGTGGATCCACTAAGCTATGGTTAAAAAAAATAAGGAATCATCTAAAAAAGCATGATCGTTTACCCATATTGGCATACATGGTTTGTGGGGGTTGTGAGTTGTTTGAACCATTCCACATATCAGTGCTCAATGCTACTCTCAATAATATATACTCATGCTCAAATGTTTAAAAAAACATAAATCTTCCTCTGGTTTGAGATAATTGCTCAAACTACCCTCTTAAAAGAGTTAATTGCTCTTGAAATAAATTTTGAACTCATAACTCATATAGAAATCTCTGTTTCTCATTTATCAATGTAAAATTGATGCCTCTGGGAATACATAGTCCCCTTATACTCATACTTGAAAAATCTTTCTAAAAAACATTTCAAAATCATATTATAATATGATAATTGATGACTCGGGAAGTCATACTGCATAAGCATTGATGGTATGTCTAGATACCATACTTTTTAAACAGTGATGACATACTTGATTGTCATACTTATCATGTTTTAGAAACTCTTCCTCTCAAAACTCATCTTTACTTTCTCAAAAACTCAATTTATGACTCAAATGTTGGCTTTAAAAAAGCTTCTCAAGATTTATAAGTCAATTCATAGGGTTCATGCAGAATTATGGACATGAACGACTCAACTCTAAGATTTTAATAGATATATGGAAACTCAGTACACAGTAATCAAGAACTCGAAACTCAACAATACTACTCATTTCATGAATACTCAATACATAGGGTTCATGTTGAAATATAGACATAAATGAATCAACTCAAGAATATTAATGCATAGCATATAGCAATTCAATAATTAGGAATAGAATTTAAAAAATAATCAAGAACTAAAGAACTAAAAATCAACTTAACTAAAAATCAACTTATCTCAAAATACTAAAATATAGGGATAAAATGCTAGATTACTCTTTTATTGATTTAAAAGTAGATGTGGGTTGTGAGGACGAACTAGTCCAACACTATGATAGCCTTACATACCTGGAAGAGTAAGGTTCTTGAAGAATCTTGAAGAAGAACTTGATTAGAAGCCTTGAAATCCTAGCTAAAAGGAGAAAAATCAAGAAAACCTTTCTTGAGATTTCTTGAATTAGTTTCTTGAAACCCTATTGCCAAGAATTAGGATTTTCATTAATGATTCATAATTTTATGAAGAAAATTAGTCGGAAAGACTGAAATTCTCTGAGAAAGACTTACCTTGAAGAAGAATCTTGAAAACGATTGAGAGAATCTTGAATGGAGCCTTCTACTTTGATTTTTCCTTTAGGGTTTTGTCATAGGGTTTGAGAGAGAAGAGAATGGGGGATTAAGAGATGAAAATATGATTGGTTTTGATCTTTAATTAGTCAAGAAATTCATTTAGGGTTTTCTTAGAGGTAAAAAGATGAAAACGACCCTTTTTAATGATTTCCCGTTGGCTAATTCGTCACTGCACTATATCAGGTTACTAAAATTGTCCTAACTCTTTACTCAAAACTCGGATTGACGTAAAATTGGTGGAGTTGGAAAGAAGATTCAAATACCTCTAACTTGATTGGTTATGGGCCACATAAATCTTTATTTTCTAAGACATATGGTCATTTGAAGTTGACCCAAGTAGAATCTTACATAAAAAATTAATCGGTAAGGAAACTTTCAACTCAACTTTGTGCTAGGAGATTTTAGTGACTTTATTTCATATCCAACTTCATTCACACACTAAATAATTGACCTTAACACCTAAGAAAATTAAGAGTCACTTAGTACGACCTTATACGCAATTCAAGAATGGTTAGGAGCTTAACTTAGAATTGTTTTTGGGGTGTTACATATTTGGGGGGGGGGGGGGGGGGGGGGGGGGGGGGGGGGGGGGGGGGGGGGGGGGGGGGGGGGGGGGGGGGGGGGGGGGGGGGGGGGGGG